>JADHKQ010000053.1:0-200734 GCA_019925375.1 Sporothrix euskadiensis
GCCCGGCCGGCCCCCCAATTTCCAGATGACCGGCGGCCGCCTTTTGTTTGTGGAAAAGCCCCCCCCCCGCCCCCCCCCCCCCCCCCCCCCCCGCGCCTTGACTACTCTTTTTTTTTTTTCCTCTTCCCTTCTTCTTTTCTCTTTTCTCTTTTTCTTGTTCTTTTTCTCAGCCATCTTTCGATCGCCACTGTCTACTATCGCATGTTCCTTCTGCCTCTTTTTCCCACAAGCTTTGTTTCGCGAGGTACCTCCCCTTCGACGCCCATCTGTCGTCCTGCACAAGCTACCCGAGACTGAGCGCCCGTGCCTCTTGTCTCCCCACTTTTCCTCTTTTCCCTTCCTCATTTCCCTCTTCTCAATCTCCGTGTGTTTCCCCCTCGGCCACCATGGCAAGTCAAGAGATCCTCGTCGACCTCGACGTTCAGCAACTCAAGAACCAGGGCCTACTCATTTCCGCCGAGACCAGCGGCTACAATCGACTGCACAAGAGGCGCTTCAACCGCTCTAGCGACCAGGAGAACGCCCACCTGCCCCTTGGTGGCTTCGACGGTCCTGCCCCCGACGACGCCTTTGCGACCATTCCCTCTCACCTCATTTCTTTCCAGACTCTGCTGCACTTGGGCTTGACCAACGACCGTGCCGGCGCCATCTGGGACGAATGGCGCGATTGGCCCGAGGACAGCCTTGTCCAAGTCCCCTTCCTCGACTTTATTCTCGGCCACGCCATTCCCAAGGGCGTCGAGGACGTGGACGGCGACGGCAACGACGATGACTGGCGCGCCTGCCTAACGGCCTGCGGCACGTCGGCAACTGTCATCGACGCGATCATGGACGAACAATTCCGCTGCATCAGAACTGTCGAGTCCTGCGCATTCTGGCTGAAGGACACCATTGACATGCGCTATGCCGGCCTGCTCGACATCCAGCGTGCATCACAGCTCCGCAGTGCCGCGATCCAGGAAGTCCAACACCGGCCCGGTGGTTCTGGGCCTAGCAGGGACGGTGTCGGCTTCGCCGGCAGCAGAGGTAACCTATCTTTCTTTCTTTCTTTTCTGGGGGGTTTTTTCTTCTCTTTTTTTTTACAACGCTTCCTAACAGGACACGAAACAACAGGCGCACACCCAGGTCCCGCGTCCTCGCGCCGCAAGCAAACCGTCTCGGAAGTCCAGCGGTCGACAGAAGCCGGAATTTCGTCAACAAAATGGACCCGCTCGCTGGCCACCGAAGTCTGTGACAAGCCTGGACAAGTCGTCTTGTTTAAGGGCATGGACCAAGCGCGACTCACAGGCTTCTGGCAGCACAGCTCCAACAGCAGCGACGACGATCACAGCCGCGTGGAGCTGGAAAATCTGCTCAGTTTCCCTCCCACTAACTTTGGAGGCCGGAACGCCCTTTTCTACTTCACACCCGACCCACTCGTCGCCGAATATTATGCCGCCTATGCCAAGCGCCGCGTCGATGTCCATTCCGTGGTAATTCTGAGCATTTCGATCAGCAAGGACGCGATGGCGCGCCTCACAGAGCCCCAGGACATGGACCACGACGACGACGACGACAACAGCACCGGCCCAGGAAAGGTCTACAAACTGTACTACCCCTCCCCCAAATGGAAGCAGCTCGTATACAGATCGAAGAGGGCCCGTCCACTCCCCAAGCCGCTGCGCAAGTTCCGCGATGCACTCCTTCTGATCGGAACAGCAACAAAAGGAACGCAACGCGTGTTCGACGCCATGGAGTCATGGGAGGACATTGGCGAGGGAAATGTGCTACGTGTGCCAGCTGACAACAAAAACCCCGCCATCCAGTACGTCTTTTCGGGCAGCGAAGAAGGCCAGGACTTCTTGCTCGAGCACGCAGCCTTCGAGGCGTTCCCCATCGAGGTTGAGATGCTGTCGAGAATGCTAATTAGGTAGAGAAATCACTTTTTTTCTTGTTGTTCTGTTTTCGTGCTGCTTGTATTTTTGTCTCTTTGCAGCTGTCTGTATTTACCGAGACTTGTTTGGAAAAGTTTTCATTTTGCTTTACTCGAAAAAAACCTCGCCTCTGAAATATAATTATATTGAATCAAAAGAAATACGAAGATACACAAAGAGAGAAAGAAACCGCTTAACGAATGCATGGTGGGGTACAGGGAAGGAAATCAGAAAGCCAGAAGCCAATAACAAAAGAAAGGAAAAATGAGCCCAAAAGATCAGAGGTAGAGACGTTGCTCAGCGTATCTAGTCGAAGCGGTCGGGTAGCACAACCGGCGCCACGAGAGTCCACGTGTACAGGATGTAGCACACCCACGAGCTGACAATCTTGACCCACGTCGCCCAGCACGTGCGTGTAAGGAGGAAAACGGAGTGACCGTAAGGGTGACTCAGTGAAGAAGATGGCAGAAAGAAATGTAGGTAGAAAGTTTGAAGAAGAAACTTTCGCTTACCGACCAGTTGTAGAACTGTCGCTGGACGAGAGGCCCTCTTTTGTCAAGGTTCTGCTCAGCAAATTGGTTTTTCCTCGGTCCCGTCGAAAGGGCCTTACGGGATCACCTACGTCATGTCTCTGACGTGGAGACTTTTCGTAGGTGGATCGGCGACTCCTTCCAGAGGCGAGTCAGACAGAGACAACTGCTTATCTCTTTAGAAGTATAGAAATATAGAATCATATACGTACTATGCGGCGCCGGCGAGGAGACCGTAGCCCACGTCCTTTTACACTGCCCTGAAGCACATCACTAAGGACTTACACCGCCGGCTACGGGCCGGCCACACAGCCAGACCACTCCTCCGTTGGCTTATCCGGAGCGACAGGCTCCCGGAGTACCGGCTTGCTAGAGAGCTCGAGCAAACACCGGCGCCGGCTTAGCCTCCCGTAGGCCCAGGCCCGGCGGCGCCAGCAAATAATTTACTCGCCCACTACCGTTGATTTACTACTTGTTTTGGTTTTGTTTACTTGTTTATTCATCTCTTTGTTTTCTTTTCTTATTTCACCATCGAGCGGCACCTATTAGAGGGCCGCTATACACTCCCGGAACTCGGAAAGTGCCTACGCATAGATCTGTGGTAGTTTTTTTCCCATGAGGGTTCTGCCAAGGTAGACGCCAATAGCCAGGACTGGCTGAGTAAGGCGAATAATAATAATAATAATAATAATAAATCGTATGTGCATTCATACCGACAACAAATATACTCGAAATATGTTCAAGACGAAGCATCAACAAAATCTAAAAAAATCGTGACTCAACGTAAATCACTAGAGTAAAAGTAAATAAAATTTAACGAAAAAATAAATCAAAAAGTGACGAAAACGCAATTACAACTTATGCTTGAGAGCTTTAGTTTTATTTCTAAACGAGTCCTCGGTCAGTCAAATAACCCTACGATCAACAAAGCATTTTCCCTTAACTAGTAAACCTTTGAGAGAGCGGGCTTCTGTGGCAGTATCAAATTAACATATCATTAAGAGAAAATTGAAAGAGGCGAAAAGGAGCAGCAGGCGGCCAAGGTGGCAAAAGAGATAGGCTGCCTCTTTATACACGGGGCTATAAGTCACAACCTATTACCACCTCGACAAAATTGTAAGTCATACAGCGGCTTTCCAAAATGCACTTAACCGTGCTTCTCAAACTGCAAGATGGTGGCCGAGAACAAGGCTCTGTGGCTGTACCGGCTTGCGATAGAACAGCCATAAAGGTACAGCAGGCACAGCGGGCACAGCGGGCACAGGGAGCACAGGGAGCACAGGGGAGCACATGCGAGCACATCCGCTAAGCAGGCTGGAGCAGGGACGGCACAGGTGCACGTCCAAAGAAGGAAATTTCCAATGAGGTTCTTCGGCTGGTATATTGGGCTGTTATACAAACCACCGTGCACTGGATGGAGGTATAGTTAGTCGTCCGGGGAAGATAGAGGGACTGTCGAGGGCGAAGCGTACCTGGCATTTCGTGGTTGCCGGAACGATGGGCATTGTGCGAGTTGGCCTGAATGAACGTGATCATGTGTTAGTCACTAGGTGTACTGCGGCTCCTATGAAGAGATAGGGATGATACCGTACCTGCAGAGACATGCTGAAGTTGCTTTTGGACAGGTGTTTTCTTGGAAAAGCATAGGCACAAAATAAAAGAGCAGAACTGGGATAGGACTTATGCGGTGTATAGAAAGAGAGCTAATGACTGGAGAGAGATAGAGAAGGGAAGGAAACAGAGCCATTGTCTTGTGCCTGACGACGGGCACATCGTCTCCCTTTTATAGGCATTCTGGAGGGAGCATCTCAAAAGGTGGCTAGGTGGGAAGAATAAAATAAAATGTAAGGGGAAAAAAAGAATGAAAAGAAGAAGAGACGGCCAGGCTGGCTTTACTATGTCAGAAACGCGAATCGGAAGGCATCGTGACATAAAATAAGGCGGATAGACTCATAGCGGCGTTTTGGACCGCGGTGAGACGGCGGCCAAGAAAAAAAAAAAAAAAACTGGAAGGTCAGAGAAAACAAAAGGGGGAGGGCAGTATTACCTGTGCCCGGTATCATACCGGCGGGGCTTCCGGAGCCGCTGCCAACGAAGCATATTTTGTTTGTTTGGTCAGAAGGGTGCAGTGGAATAGCACAATTGGCTTCTTTGGGATGGAGTTGATAGAGTGACCCCTACCAAAGAACGATTGACTCCAACCCTTCATGCACGAACTTGCATATTGGGAGTATTGTGTTGCTACTTACCGAGCAGGATTGTGTCTGTGCACACGATAATATCTGAGGGCGTGTGATGAAGATTTTGGGACAGTCTTCTCAACTCGCTGCCCTGAATGGACCCACGATCCTTGCAGGAAAGAAGGTGAAGAAACGCGACTGGGGCGCGCTATTTAGTCCCCGCGTTAGTCCCCGCGAGACAGAAGAATAGACAACAAATACACAAACGTTAAGGGCGTTGCTGAAGACATAAAGAAAAGGTTGCAGGAGGGAGCCCATCATTTGCACGTTTTGTCGTCAGGAACATGTTGACCGGTTTGGCTAGATTTGGCTAGGAGAAGGAAGGAAAAAGAAAAGAAAAATACTGATGTATCAGAATTCCTGGGAAGTCACCCGATGTGCTGCCTAGGCATTTCCTGATCGGGCCCGCTTCTAAACCGCTGTTGGGAAGAAGGAAACGCCACAAAGACAACAAGAGACGAACAAAATAATTAGACAGAAAAAGAAAAGCAACAGAAAACCTAATTAGGCAATAAAAGTCCCGCGGCAGCTGTAGGCGCCTAGGTCTGTTTCGAAAACAGAAGCGTCAGGAGCCAGGCTCTCATACCGGCTGAGTCGCCGTGTCATTCGCTTAGGGGAGGTGCATCGAGTATAGGATGAGAAACGTCTGCAAGAGACAAGGCTGGACGGGGGACACCTCAATAGAAAAGTGGGGGGAAATGAAATGAAATGAAAACAGACACAAAAGGACAAGAGAAAAGCACTGCATGCTTACGTCTCGCGCTTGATGAAGTCCTCACCGCTTTCATTGCCACATGACAACCGGCATCCCGAAAGATTACTACTGTGACAAGAGACGTGGCCCCCTTCGCAGCGAAGAAAGCCGAGCAATACAGGCCGGAAGGCCTTCCCCGTGGGCTCTTGCTACACTAGCCCATGGGGAGGGAGGGAGGGGGGGGGTTATTAGACACGGGTGCGTGCCGACGGTGGGATAATGTCGGGCAGAAAACAAGGCCAGGGGCAGAGAACAAAGAACAAAAAGGAAGAAAAGACAAAAAAGAGTGTAACCACGGACCTTAATGACGGCACCTGACAAGAGTTCTGATGGGACGCTATGGGCAACGGCACGTCTGTTTCGAACGCCTTCCGAGACCGACAATTGTGCAGAAATAGGCCGTCGGCGAAAAGATCTGCTCCTGCTTTTGAATATGCAATCTCGCAGGCAGAAAGGCAGATGCATAGTAAAGGGGGGGGGGGGGGGGGGGTGGGAATAGAGTAGGAAAAGAAGGTTCGCTGCGAATTTGTGTCTTGCCTCGTGTTTGTGCAACGGTGATGAAAAGAAAGACAAGCAAAGAAGAAAATTGTTTGGCTTCACTGACACGACAACCGTTTATATAAAAGGGGACCCGCTTTACCAGGGACTATATTGACCGGTGAAAAAAGAAGAAAAGGGAGGCAAAAAAGACGGCACAAAGAGCCCCATGGGTTCACGGGGAAAATGGAAAGGAGTAATCCTCCTAGGGGCTAGTTATCCATGGCACGGCAAAAAAAGAAAAAAAAAAGGAGGGGGCAGGAAGGGTAGCAGGATTGGAAGATAAACAAGTAAGTAAACAACAAGGGGTAGTCCAAAAATCAAAACAAAGGGGAAAGTGCATCTCCTGTGTAGATCCTACCGGAAAGTACTCGGGGCCTTTTCAAACTGGCTTTTCGTTCTCATGATGCGAGTATGAAGGAATAAAAAAGCGAGGCAGAACGCGGCCGCCGCGTAGAGGGGGAAAAATATGCACATTTGGCCCCCAATTTCTGCAGCCCGTACAGTGCACTTCCCGTGGATTTCAAACTTGGCCAACGCTGCATGCAAGCGGACACGCTCGGGTGTGGAAATGACTCCTAGATCCGTGCAGCTTCGGCACAGAATTTTTTGCTATTATTTTGTTTCTCTCCTTTCCTCCTTGTACACGGGAGAGCGCTAGCTAAGGCTGTCAAGGACGATCTTAGACGTTTGACGACCCCAAATAAACGGCTGACCGCATATTCCGAATGTCTTTCAACACCCCCCTTTTTTCTTTTGCCAATCATAAAACGGCAGCACCAGAATCTTGGACAATCACTTGTCGCCTGGACGAGTGCGCTGTTTCCGACTCTGCGCCATTGCGTGGGGCGCGCACAAAATTTCGAGAGGTCCCAAAGTCGGTGTTGCGCGCGCGGATCAGCTACCGTGGATCACTGCCTGCGAAAGAACAAAGAAAATTGACCAACGCATTGCACCGGCTATACGCTCAAACTCCCAACTTCCTACTTTGCTTAGGTGTAAGATAAAAAAAAGACTTGAAATAATTATGATGGTATGAAGCGCCTGCTATCATATGCACTTTTCCTTTCGACGCCCGCCCGCCCGCGTGCATGCCAATATGCTTGACGGGACACTTCCTATTTGACGGGATGAACCTGTACAGTTTGTCTCTTTCCCGCTTGGTCTCCCTTCTGTCGGGATATTTGCGTCCTTTCAAGGCCACTGGTTTAGACTTTTTTTCCCGCACGGTCGCGTTATCTTTCCCGGGTAGCCGTTTTTTTGCACTGCCTGCCCACTATGGCATCATCTCCTTTGAACTTCTCCGATGAGGGGACTTTCCCTGTGCCTTACGCTCTCTCGGATACGGTCTCCTGCAGCACATTTTGCGCTTTTGGTGATTTGGCACCACCATGGACGGTACGCGCCGCAGCTTCCCCGTTCTCCGCCAACAACTCTACTGTCGTAGTGCGTGGCGCTCCCTTCTCTACCGATACAACACTGTGATCAACCACGGGCTTGCCGAGCCCTTCGCTTTTCTCTCCCTCCCTGCTCGCTTGGTCGTCTCGCGGAGAGCGCTCTTCTTTTTCCGATTCGCCTGATGCCTGGACAACATCTAAGCCGGTGTGCATGTCCTCTCCCGCACGCTCGTCCTGCTCTCCACGTGCCGCAGCCTGGCGCTCTCTTTCCTGCTCCTCCTCCTCCTTTTCTGCCTTTTTCTTGGCCAAGCGCAAGCGACGCTCTTCACGCCAGCGGGGGCCGTGCCGCAGTACCAGCAACATCATTGGCGACGTCACCACGACCAGCAGCGCCCAGAAAGTAAAGTTCCACCCGCGCCCCAGCCGCTCAATCATGGCTTCAATAAAGGCCATGACGGCGGCACCCAATAGGCAGCGCACAAGGTTGACAGCTGCTACGGCAGTTGCAGGCGCCTGTGGGTAGAGGTCCATGGTGAGCGTGCTGAGGATGCTAAAGGAGCCAACGACGGTGAGGCCGACCAAGAAGAGCAAGACCAACGGTGCAGCCAGCGGCAGGCGATATTCGAGGACCCAGCCGTAGGCAATGACGGTGCAGGCGCCAATGGCCACCATGGGTGCCATGGGGTAGAGGCGGGCCTTTTCGATGGGAAACTTGGACAGGTCGTCGCCGCGACGGTAGTCAATCGTGAAGCCGATGCTGCGGGCGGTGCGACGGTAATTCCAGTCGAGCACGTGGCCCTGTGCAATGGACGCGGTGCAGCAGCCGACACCGTACGGCAGATAACAGAGACCGATCTGCAGTTCGTTAAGGTGGTAAATGTCGGAGAAAATGGTCGACAGCGTGGCGACAATCATGACGAAGACAACATACAGGATGGCTGCATAGGCCAAAATGAGAGATAAGTCCTTTTCAAAGACGACTCTGAGTGTACGCAGCGGGTTCGGGAAGTGGATCTTGGTCTTGGGTGGCTGCGGCCGCTCGGACAACGGCACAGGGTGCCGCTTCTGGTGGATGTAGTCGAGCAGGGTCATGTTGATCCAGCGTGGCGGGATGGACCCATTACCCACGACATTGCGGGCCGTCTCGGGCACGGACAGTGTGTAGGGAACCAACAAACACGCCGCCACAATGCAGCAGAACCAAAATATGGACCGCCACCCAAGGTACTGTGCCAAGATACCACCAAGTACGGGACTCAGCGCCGGACCAATGTTGACTCCCGCGCCGACGATACCCATGTACTTGCCACGTTCGGCGCTGACAGCTACATCGGCCACAACAGCATAGCCCAAAGCTAATGTGCCGCTGCTGCCGGCACTCTGGAGCATACGCAGGACAAGCAGAGCTGCAAAGTTGTTTTGCAGGGCAAGGCCAATGTTGACGACGAGGTAAATAGACATGGCAATGATAAAGGCCGGTCGGCGGCCAGCCATGTCGCCAAAGTCACCGACAAGGGTCGGTGCAATGCCCTGGAGAATCATGTACGTCGTGAGCGTCAGGTTGATGAGACCAACAGAGACGCCGAGGTCCGCGGCAATGGGTGTCAGGGCGGGGAAGTAGATGTTGGCGGTCATGGGCGAGACAAAACACGTAAACGTGACCATGATCACAATGTAGCGTCTCATGCCGTTGGAGAAGGAACTGTAAGGTGGTCCGCTGACGACACGGCTAAGCTGCTCCGGGTCGTCGGGATTGGTGCTGCCGTCGACATCGACATGGCTGCTGTTGGGGTCGGTAGCAGAGTGGGAGGCGACGGCCCTCGTCGTGCCAAGAAGAAGCGGCGGCGGTCCGGCGTCGAGTTGGCCGGCCGCTACATTGTGGCTGGTGATTGCATCTCCGGATGTTTCGGGACAGCTCATGGCGGCATTGGATGGGCTGGGATTGGTTGCATTTGCAAGGGGAGGTGGTGGAGGATGTGTGAAAGGAAGGCAAACACGGAAGGAACGATGGAAGGGAAAAGGGGGGAGGGAAAGGGAAGGAAAGAGTTAAAGTAAATATAGAAGGAGCGATGAAGCAAATAAAAAAAAAGTCGGGAAAAGTAATGATGATCCAAAAGAGGAAAGAGGCAAGGAAGGGAAAAAAGAGACAGGGAAGGATCGATCACAGTGCGCCGATCAAGGCCGCGAAGCGGAGCTTATTTCAGTAATGTCATCGGGCCGGCCAAGGCCAACGCACGGTGACTTTGCCGGTGGTAGGCGAAAATGCGACTCTCAAGTGCCCCGAGAAGCCTGTTTTCTTCTTCTTTCTTTTCTTTTTGTTTTCAAGCAGACATATGCAGCGATTGTCACCAAAGATTGGCATCAGATCGGTGCCTTTTCGCAGCGAAGACGGACGAGAAAAGGCCAATGGAGGTCCGAAACCAAACAGAGCCTTTATCTCTATCCAAGCAGATTACAAAAAGCACTTAAAAATACAGACGCAAGATACTGAAGAAATGCCCCAGAAAAAGGAACAGAAAAAGGAAAGTAGTAGTAATACAGCGCGCATGCCAAGGTGGAGGTTGCGCCTTGTCATGGAAGGGACAAGATCACGGAAAGGTTATTCCCGCCGTGTGGCAGGCGGAGACAATGAGTCGTTGAAAGAGCCGATCACAGGGCTAAAGCTACAGGCTAACAAGCTCAGAGTCTGCAGGTCAAGGGCATACCGTAGGCCAGAGACAAGAAGAAATTCTATTCTACACACACAGTAAGGCCAAGCCAAAGATAGGCGAGACCGCAAGGTCCAGAGTATTGCTGACCCTTAACCTGGGGTAGAAAGGCCCAAAGAACTGCACTCGACTGTGTAGGATCCCGCATTTCTGCCGGGGGTGTGGAGTCGTACTGGCCGTGTCCGGAGGAAAACAAGAAGAGGAATTCAGGCGAGGAGAAATAAGGCCAAACAGGAATCTCCGGCAAGTTTTGCCGTTCCTGTGACAGGCAGGTCCATTTAATGCTACACCGACTTACAGGTTGTTGGTACAATACTGGATTTGTGTACACTTTCTCCAAGGACAAGATTCAACGCACAGAGAAGATACTTTAACGAGTTGCACCAGATTTAACAGTAACTAAATCTTTGACAGGGCCTGGCAACCATTTGAAATATTTACTCTTTCGTTATTTGAGGATCGAAGAGGAGCGCAACAAATACGAACAGAGACAAGATCACGACACCCTGTAATCTGTGGCTGATGACCTTTGTTATGTCGTGCTCCTACTGCGGTATCGGAGATCGGCAGAATTGCCGTGCTGAAGGAGGCTCTCTGCTTTACGAGATGAGGCAAGCATTTTAGGAGAGAGAGTTACTAGCACGCAAAGGCCCGGGCAGTCCAATGGAGGTCCGCAAGAAACTAAGCAATGGGCAGGTGGACAGTTGTGGGATAAGCGCTGCCGGAAAATCCGCGACACGGTCGGAGAATGAATGAGAAAATAACGTCCAGACCAGACTCTGCAAAGTTCTAAGTTTATTTACTTTTACGACGTATTTCAAATTTATTTAAATATGTTTTCTCTTCTTGAGAAAGTGCAGTAAAGCTTGGCGGGCTCGGCGGGCTTCTCCCGTTGACTGACAGGGGCTGTTCCCGAGGTCTAGTGCTTCCTAAAGAGGAAAGAACAGAAACAGGCCAAACAGCTCAAGCCACACTTGAGCCACAGCGGACGAGCTCTAATTAGAGTTACGAACGTTCCAATAACGTCAATCGCCAAAAGCTATGGACGGCTAAATCGTGGCTTCTTGTTAACGTCATGAATCCGCGACCACACGACCAGACGACGACACATGCATCAACATAGCATCGACGGCCGACATATGACGACTATTACTCTCCCGATGGACTTGACGACTGTTTAACGACCGGCACTCCATCCTATCGAACCAAACAGCCCCCGGACACCAAAATTGCTACAGCTGTGCGGACAGCACAACGACGACACGACTTTCGCCGAGACGAGCTTGATGGTCAGACACATACGAAACTGTAGTTGAATACGCGATACATCCTTCAAGACTGGCCAGAAAGTCGCGTCGACACAATGTACGCGCTCGATCTGACGCCGGTCTTTGACCAGCTGCTGAAGAGCAAAGAAGGCGCGCCGGCGCGCAAACCACGATTTGACGCAACTCAGACTAAAGGCTTTCTCAAAGAGGCATACCGGATTGTGAGTCGCTGCTGTGCAATGCGGCCCTTTGAAATGCACATCTGGCTGACCCATTAGAACGAACACATAAGCACACTCTCGAAGCAACTGGGCGATGTCCGGCAAGCTTACCTTTCCACCGCCCCGCCACGACGCTCCCACCACCACCACCACCAACACAACCACCCACACCCCGACGACTCATCCGCACCCACCTCCCTGACCGACGCCGAACGTGAAGACATTGACGCCAACGCAAAACGACTGCTGCGCGATCTTAACGCGTCCATTCGCGGGCTGGCCGAGGCCGAGGCGCTGCACCAAGAGACACAGCAGGCGTTGATTCGAAAACAGTACGCCGGGCCCTCGTTCCGCTTTGTTGGACTGGGGGCAACAGCAAAGTCGCCAGAGCAGACGGCCGCCGAAGAGGCACAGACACAGGCAGCAGCACACCATGAGAGCATACTGTGGTACCTGCGGCAGCGGCTGCAGGCATGCGGACGGGCGCAGCAGACCATGATGGAGGCACGGTTGGCGCGCATGGTGATAGAAACGACGGCGGCGAGCCAGCAGCACGCGTTGTTGGTGGGTGCGACGAACCCGGCGCCGCGAGGGAGTGGTGGCGGGTTTGGTGGTGCGTCGGCCTCGGCCACCGCATTAGAAGAGGAACAAAACCGGGGACAGTCTTCTGCTTCAGAAAGACACGGCGGTCGTGGTGGAAGTGACGTCGCAGCAGCCGACCTCACGGCCGAGCAGATCCAGATGTTCGAGAAGGGTAATCAGGACATGCTCAAACACTACGAGACGACTTTGGATAAAGTTCGGTGAGTCGCCCTTTTCCTAACCACAGCAGACTGACCACCACTAACAAAGCAGGGCCGCTGAACAATCGCTTGTCGAGATCTCGGAGCTACAGACCATGCTCGTGAGCAACCTGGAGATCCAGTCGGCACACGTCGACCAAATGGTCAACGACTCCGTCACGACCGCTGAGAACGTGGCCAAGGGCAACCGTGAACTGAAAAAGGCGCTGGACCGGCCAAGCACGGCACGGTATACATTCTACGCAGCAAGCGGTCTGTGCCTGTTTGTCGTTGTGTGGGACTTTTTTGTGTAGAGGGATGGGGCAGTGTATGAACCACTCCGATTTGAGAGCAGACGACGGAGAATTGACGATGTTAAAGAAGGGGCACGGATATCCCACGGCGTTTCTTCTTCTTCAATCTTGGCAAACATTCAATAAGCGAGCCGTTTTTTTCTTTTTTTCGAGTAGTGAACCACGGGAAGTTGACGGTGAATATGTGGACGACAAATCAAATGAGAAGTGTATCCCGCCGCAGCCGGTATAAATGCATGTGCAGCCCTGCCGCCATGTTTATGCAAACCCGTACAGTTGTTGGGATAAGGATTCAAAGTCCTAGAGAAAGTCGCACAAAAAGGCGAAACATTATCAAAGCAAAGAAACATCGCAGTGTGTTACATACAGTACCGACTGCGACGTCGTTTGCCTGTTCCATTTCACAGCTCTTTGATCACCTGTCGGCGTCAGGGACAAGTGTAGTGTCAGATGTGCTCTTACTCGTATCTCACGTTGTATGGAGTATTAACTCACACATCTCATCTATTGGCATGGCGTCACTTATCAGCATGTGCTTGCGAGCCTTGGGTTTCGCTAAAGAAATGCGCCGGCCTTCTACAAAGTAACTAATTTCGCCCACACGTCACTGCTGAGAAAGTGCACCGTCGCCCGTCGGCAAAAGTCCACAAAAAATACCTAGAGACTTTCTGGGGCTTCAATTGCGACCAAAAAATTGCCTCGGCGACCCATCACATGTGCCCCGTTGGAAGTCCATTGTGCCTCGTTTACTTTCGACCTGTGTACCTGGCAGTCCGGCTTCATATATACCGTCGCCGCCGTTTAACTCGTTGTCTGCTTAACGGCCGCTTCATTTCCTCGATTCCTCCTTTCTTTTGTCCCCATTATTTCTCTCGCAATCCCCATTTATCGTATCACGACTTCCACGCAGTGGCCTCACCTTGAGAAAAGCCGCCGATTTGCTCACTGATCTGCCGAGCGGCTCTCGTGTACAATTTTTATGTTTTTACGTGCGACATACTCAGAACACCCTTATTTTGCGACAATTTGTGCATTGCGCTCTTTGTGTGCTGCACGTCGTTTTTCCATTCAATTCCTTCCGCCACTTCTCAGTCATACAGTCTGCGACTGCCGTCTACGGACCATCTGCAGTAAAGACTAAAACGGTCAGCCGGATTGAATTGCTCGTTGCCCTCGTCTCGCCCACGGTAGCAGCCTCTTTCGCACCTTCCTGCACCACCTGACTGTCTCGTGTCCCGTCCCTTCCGCCGCCATTCCTTTTGTCCCGTCTTACACGCTATATTGCTACAAGTGCGACAAGAGCACCTTCCTCACCTTTCTCGCTATTATTCTCTATCTTATTACTGAAATTTTTAACTCTCCTACTTGCGGCCTACCTCCGACAATTCTTACCAAATTCCCCAATTTTCCTTATTACGGAATTATTCCCTATTCTTTCATTCATTTTCCCGTCTACCTTTCCTCCATTTCCTCACGTTTTGCGTGCTGCGTGACGTGCCACCCGGACGTGCCTATTGATTTACCGGTGCGCCCTAAACCGCTAGCACCCGCGCTGCACAAGACCTGTAGGACTTGTCGATTTCCGTGACAGTATCTTCTTGTCTTTCCCCGACCGCTCCTTCCTTCGACCACGCCTTCCCTGTCTCCCCAGGTCCGGTTCCGCACGCCATAACTTCCAAAAACAGGCTAGAAGTCCCCTGTTTGCACCTTCCCTTCGAACGGAGCTCCAGGCCTACCGTCACGCCTACGTTGAACGCCGCATTCCTTCTCAGTCGGCTTCTGTTCTTCCTTTTTTTTTTTTTTCTTTTTTTCTTTTTTAACTTTTTTTTTGAGCTTCAATCGCGGGTCTCGGACGCCTAAACGCTCCCCTCACGCGCCCAGCTCCACTATTACTGAACACCTGCCGCCCCCAAAACGTACTTTGTTACTTTCCAACGAGCCGTCTCCAGCAAAAAAACAAGCACAAACAGCAAAAATGCGCAGGTCCAGCCCCACCTCTCACTCGTCTTCCTTTCCCCCACCAGCGCTTTCGCAAGGAGCTCCTTCCGCGTCTGCGAGTCATATAATGCTTGCCTCGCCGCAGCCTCCTGCTCTCTCGGCGGCGTCATCGTCTTCACGCAATTCTCCTTCAACCTCTTCTTCTTCGTCTTCATCCTCCTCCTCTTCGACCTCTCCTCCCCCCTCCACCGCCAATTCCCGTCTCCAGCAAATCTCAAAGCACATCATGTCGACACCAGCAAACTCTTTTACGTGCTTCCCGGCCGATGTCGTGCCGCAGGCTCCTGAAGATCCGCTCTTTGGCCTGATGGCCGCCTACCGGGCGGACGAGAGCCCCAACAAAGTTGACCTGGTGAGTCTTTCTTCCCGTCTCTCTGTGATTCTACGTTGTCTTCCGAGCCTTTACTAACAAATTCAGGGCATTGGCGCATACCGTGATAACAGTGGAAAGCCGTGGGTTCTGCCCGTTGTCAAGAAGGTTGGTCCCCTATTTTTCTGCTTAGTGTGCTTTACTTCGTTTGCTCTTTCCTCACTTCGGTCGATTTTTCCGAATCTCCTTCTTTCCTTTCTGTCTGCACTGCTGCATTTTCAATGTTCCTGCGGTGGAAGCTTCGACTGCATGCGCTCCTTCCTGCAGTGGACACTGGACAGCTCCCTTCCCAATCAGGCAGGAACATGCCATGACCATTGTCTGTGAGGCCATTCGCTATAGGGCCAATCTACAGCCTTTGCTGCATTTTCGACACATTTACTACGCGCTGTTTTGCTCCCTCCCCCACCTGCTGCCCCAAATCCACCCCCAATCACCCCAGACCTGTCAATTTTCAGGCCCTCCCCCACCCCGGGATAACCCCTCCCGAAACAGCTCCGATATGGCCCGATAAGGAAAACGTTTCCTGTTGTGCGAGTCGCGCCCCTCACCGCACTAGCAATAAGCTCTTATCGCGTGCCTGCCTTTTTTGGCTTTTTGCTTTTTGGCTTTCTGGGCCAGACTGACACTTGGCAATTCTCCACTTGCAGTGCATACGGGACGTGTCTTGTGTTTTGACTTCTTGCCTCTTTTTGCTCTTTTTGGCTTCCACTGCTCCGAGATACATGCGAAACATCCCGAAATACCAGCGCGTGCTAACGTTTTGTCTTCCGCATTCCTCCAGGCCGAGACCATCATCCACAATGACCCCAATACCAACCACGAGTACCTGCCTATTGCCGGCCTGACCACCTTCACCACAAAGGCCGCCGAGCTCATCTTCGGCGCCGACTCGCCGGCCCTCGCCGAAAAGCGGGTCATCTCTATTCAGACCATCTCCGGCACCGGTGCCGTCCATCTCGGCGCCCTCTTCCTTGCCAAGTTCTACACTGGCAACCGCTCCATCTACTTCTCCAACCCCACCTGGGCCAACCACGGCCAGATCTTTGGCAATGTCGGCCTCCACACCTTGACCTACCCCTACTTCGACAAGCAGTCCCGCGGTCTCGATTTTGAGGGCATGAAGGCCGCCATCCAGGCCGCGCCCACCCACTCCGTTATTCTCCTGCACGCCTGCGCCCACAATCCCACGGGTGTCGACCCTACAGAGGCCCAGTGGAAGGAGCTCGCCGCCATCCTCCGCAGCCGCGGCCACCTGCCCTTCTTTGACTGCGCCTACCAGGGCTTCGCCTCGGGCGACCTGGCCCGCGATGCCAGCGCTATCCGCTACTTTGTCGAGCAAGGCTTCGAGCTGCTGGTCGCCCAGTCGTTTGCCAAGAACTTTGGCCTGTACGGCGAGCGTGCCGGTGCTCTGCACTATGTCGCCCCGCCGCAGCAGGAGGGCCGCCTGACGGCTGAGGGTGTCGCCGACACGGTTAGCCGTGTCAAGTCGCAGCTGGCAGTTCTCCAGCGCTCCGAGATCTCCAACCCTCCGATCTACGGTGCTCGCGTCGCCAGCACGGTCCTGAATGATCCTGCTCTGTTTGCCGAGTGGGAGGAGAACCTGCGCACCATGTCGGGCCGCATTATTGGTATGAGGACGGCGCTGCGCGAGAAGCTGGACGCCCTTGGCACCCCTGGCACGTGGAACCACATTACAGACCAGATTGGCATGTTCTCGTTTACGGGTCTTAGCGAGGCGCAGGTGGCTAAGCTGCGGTCAGAGTTCCACGTCTACATGACCAAGAACGGCCGTATCAGCATGGCCGGCCTCAACACAAACAACATTGACTACTTTGCCAAGGCAGTCGACTCCGTTGTGCGGTCAACACAGTAGAGGGTGTGAAAGGTAAGAGGAGAGAAGAGCAAGAGCGGATGGTGGATGGTTTTTTATTTAGAGATATGTTTCATAGACTTCTCATTCCCTTTGTCAGTTAATTTTTGATCGCCATGTTCGAACAATGCTTCTTGTTTCTTGTTTCCTTGCACTCCTCCTTTTGTTCCACTGGATACACAGAATATATTCGTGACGAAATGCAATCACACACGCCTTTGGGCTCGAGGTCATCTCCCTACATTCATAATTAAGGCTCATCACATTTACAATTAAGTTTAGTGTCATAAGAATGCCAGTCTGTACATTATTTCCTAGCTATCGTTCGTATCCAGTATCATTAAGTCCGTAAAGTGATTAAGCCAACGCAATTCCGTAATTCCTGCAAAGCAATGCCAAAATAAATATATCTCAAACGATGAAAGCCAAAAACAAGAGCTGGGAAGGGCTCGACGAGACCTACATGCGGTGCATGATCGGGTCCGATTCAAAGTGGTAACCCCATGTGTCGTCAAGGTCCTGAAGCAGCTGCCGCCACATTACGCCCTCGGCGCCAGGACGCTGGGCGACACCGACCAGGTGCAGCCACAGACGAATAGCGCGGAAGTCGCACCGTGTGCGCCGCCGTGTCCACCACACATTGTCAAACCGGCACAGCAGGCCCATCCACATACCGAATAGCCACAGCGCCTTCTCGTCGCGCTCAAACAATTTGTGGCGGAACCCGTTGTCGAGCTGGCCGACAAACTGGAAATACAGCAGCAGGGTGCGGTCGTTGACCGGTGTATTCAGCAGCTCGCCGATGACCCGCAGTGGCCCACGATAGATTCGATCGGCCTCGGTCATGGTGTCCTCGGTACCAGACGAGTTTGTGGATGCTGTAGTGGCCGTGGTATTGGTGCTCGTGGTGCTCGCAGGAGTAGCCGGTCCACTACCACCAGCACCCGGTGTTGACCGGCCAGACCGCGGCGTTTTTAAGTGTGACTTGGAGTCTGGGTCCATGTCGGTGCCCTCACCGTACTGACTAGGCGCATGTGACGCAGTCGGTGTCGGTGATGGAGTCGGAGCCGGTGTGGTGACACCACTGCCCCGGTAGTTGGGACGTGGCGCAGCGTCGCGGTCGAAACCAAAGAGATCGAGCCATGGCTGCGGGGTTCGGCGAAGACTCTGCCACGTACCCGAAAACGTGCGTTTCTCGTCGTCCGAGTTGGCAAACAACAGCCGAAGTCGGCTCTTCGCACGCCACGGCGCTGTGGCGATCAGCAGGGGGGTCAGACCCATCTGAATGGCTAGCCAGTTGAGGCGGTCCGGGTGTGGGCTGAAGACCCATGATCGTCGCGGGTCCGGGTCCGGGTCGGCACATGGTGGAGCAGGACCAGGCATGCTGCCGTCCCATACATTGCGAGCTTCGTTCTCGTCGAGGGGCATGACAAACATCAACATGTTGATGAGCATGGCGGTCATGAGCAGGACATCGACACCGAGCTGGCCCTGAACAGCAAATGGCGTCGACAGTGCCGTCTGGTAGTTTTGTAGGGCGATGCCCTGCTGGTAGTGCTTTGCCAGATGGTAACTCTTGAACCCGGGCGCTCTGTGGGTAAGGTGTGCCGCGGCGGAGGCAAGGACAGTGCCACGAAGATGCGGGAACTGCAGCGCCAGGGGGAGGATGGGCCCCATAAAGTTTGGCATCCCAAAGAGCGCTGAGCCCGTCGCCTCAAAGTGGTACAGGAGCTCATTGGAGGGTGTTCCAAGCTCTTGGCCAGTGACTTGGAACGGCTGGACCCGCACGAGCCGGGGCGACGGGACGAGTGGAGTCGTGGTTGAGGTCGGCACTAAAGAGTGCGTCACTTGGTATCTGTTGTGGCCCGTGTGTGCCGATCCCACGGCAAAGTTGCCGCTACCATGCGAGGAGGGAGGCGCCCGCTTTTCCTCTGAGCGAATGGCAGAGAGTCTGTTGACCTTGACAGTTGAAGATGACGATGAAGTCTCATCTTGGCCGTCCTCTGCTTGCCGGCCTTTTGAACGAGATGCAGATGCGGACGCAGAGGTTGCTGCGCCTTCTGCACCTTCGTAAATGCATTCTCGCTGGTTTCGTCTACATCGTAGACATACCGGCATGGCCTGGTCACACTGTGTGAGGGAAAAGTATGTTAACACAAGTAACGTTGCTTTAAGCATAAGATGCATAAGCAAGTGACACAGATGGGTGTCGAAAAGGGGGGTGGGGAGGGAAACAGGAAAGACAGATAGAAAGAGGGTAAGGGTTATAGTAGAATGATAAAGAAGAAAAAACAATACGTCGTAGAGATGATCCAATCATGTACGTACTTTGACCCGTCTTTGCTTACACCCCAAACAACCCGACCGTGTCTTCTTATGTGGCCGGCGCCGTTTGTATTCGCGGATCTGATTGTTGTTGTTGCTGGCATTGGAGCTGCTGTTGTCGCCGAGTGAAATGACCTGGAACATGCCAGGTGCTGGCGCATCGGGCAGCCGGCTACGGCCCTGGGCGCTCATCTCTGCATATCGAGGCCCACGAACCACCAGTCAGACAAAAGGAGGCGGATGTGAAGATCCAGAGGAGCCAAGGAAGACGGGACTTGGCTTGCAGTCTCCCCCACTTTTGCCCGTTTATTTGCTTCTTCTTTTCCTAAGGAGACCAAGCTTTGTTGATCTGCTTGAACACTTCCGCCGGGAAGGCAGCGGCCGATAGGCTTGGTTGATCGTTGCAACCTTCCTTCTTGCAAGGGTTGGGTTGGTACCCAGCTGGATGGGACAAACGACGAAAGAAGAAAACGAGCTGAGATGGAGTTCCAATCGGTAAGGATAGAATAAGCAAAAGATTGGGCGGCGAGGAGTAGAAAGGGGGTGTGCAGGTACGAAAGTAGGTGTAGGGAGGGGCGTGTGAAGACGGGAAGATGGGAAGATGGGAAGATTGGGTACGTGCGTCCTGAGTGGATGCAAAGCACCGTTGTGTGTGCGAGGAGAAGTGCGTGGGCTATCGCTGTCCGTGTCCGGGAGTGGGCATGGAGCCAAGCGGCCGGTAAGATGCGATGAGATACAGGCAAAGAGAGAGAGGACGCAAAGAAAGAGAGAAACAGAGACACCAAACTTCGCAGCCGCAGGCTCGGTTCAAGGCTACTGTGCCCGAATTGGGAAAACGAGCAAGATGCGGGTCAGGGGGGAGGGGTGCAATCAGGGGAGAGGGGCTGACAGGAGGCCCCAAAACAGAGAAGAATTGCCGATTTATGCAGCCAAAAATCGACTGAACGACGACAGCGTGATGTGTTTTTCTATTTCCTTCGGAAGTTACCCCCAAAGAAGGAAACGATGAGATGAAGAAGAAAGCGGATGGGTAGGGTTAAGAAGTCGTAGGGCGAGGCTGGCCCGCTGGTCCTGGAAAAAGCCCTTGCTTGGCTACTGTTTGGCCGCTTGCTTCCCTGTCTTTTTTTTTGTCCCCGATTTGTTTTTTCTGTTTCCTTTCCTATCCACTCGACAGGTCCGACTACCCGTATTGCAGCGGCTCTTTTTCTTATTGACCCTTCTCCGTCATCTGCAGCCTGCCGTGGGTCTGGGGCGATTGGTTCGTATCCGTAAGGCTGAAGAGTGCGAAAAGAGAAGCAAAAGAGCGAAGAGGCTGAAGAACTAACCGAGCAATTCTTCGAATCCGAATGGGCAAAAGGGCGAATAGCGAAAGGGATTCTGCCCGTTCGGCTGTCACTGCCAAGCGGTCTAGACCGAAGGCCAGGCCGAAACAAAAGGGGGACCCGAGAAAATGGTCAAAGAGAAGGAAGAAGATGTCGGAAAAGGGCAATCGAAGTGAGCGGCAAAAAGTGTGTGTGTGAAGGATATGGGAGAGAAAGAGGGAGAAATGAGGTCAAAGGATGGGGGGGATGAAAAGGGCAAAGGACGGTGTGGAAGGAATGGGGATGGATGGGGGTTCCAAGAAATTGGACTGGCCCGTGGCGGCGCGGAATGTGCAGGGCCTTACGGGCAGGGTGCTTTCCAGTCTAATTAACCCCTTTTGGGTGTGCTTTGAATGGGGGCGTGTTGCGGACAACACTGGGGAAACCGCGGTGGCCGACCTCGTTTCCCCAATGCGGGAAGGTGCGCCCCAACCTCAAGAACGGCGCCGGGGACGCGATCCCAATTGGCGCTCGAACGCACCTTCCATCCCCCTTAGATGGAAGGCATATCGATTTCGAACAGAAGGTACCGGGGGCACGAATGTAGAAGGCGCGGATCTGCCGGCGTGTTGGCTGCACATCTATTGCTAGCGTAAGGTCCGAACTGCCAATGTGTGAAGGCCAGGAACGAGAAAAATGAACGAGTTCGCGCTGAAAGACCATGTACTACAACGGCTGTCAACAAAAGGCACCAGAGGATCAACAGGTACGTTGCCTGGTTGTACAGTAATAGTAATATGTCTCGGCCAAGTCAAAGTCTATTTAAGTCGTCATGACCTCAATTCATCTGATCGCAAGTCGGGGCTCAAATCTGCCTGTGCTGTATTCCCCGTAATCTGTCTTAAAGTGACTCCAATGATATTACGCTATGCCAATGCTTCTATGCTATGCTCTTTCGTGTTTGCTTGATGTCCGTGTATTCCATTAGCCAATTTTCCTTCCACCCATACCAACGCCGTAAGATACTGTCCTCCGACCATCCCGTGTGACTCTGTCATATGTTGTTGCTCACGGGTTCTGTCGAAAATTCATGCTGTAGCCACCTGTAGTCTCGTCCTTAACCATTTGAAAGTTGTCAGTGCTGATGCCAAACGGCCGAAGAATACCATTTCCGAGCTGTAGGTTAGCTTACTGAAAACCTTGTGCACGCGTCCTCTCATTTTTGTTTTTAAAATAAAAACTCACCTCCTTCAGCTTGCCCATCATGTCGCCCATCTCCTCCTCCTTGGCCTTGTTTGTTCGTGCTGGCAGGTCCTTGAGCTGTTTGTTGACAAGCTGCACATCGGGAGCGGGTAGCGTGCCTTTCGGCATGGCGGACAGCGCCTTGTAGTCCTCCTCGGCACCCGCCAGATTGGCCCAGCCTCCGAGCTCGGACCGTGCACGACCACGCCGTAACAGTATCTTGGAGCGAATACGCAGAATGTCTTGCTCAGTCGGTCCGACTGGCTTCGGAGGCGGCTTCGGGACTTTCGGAGGGGGCGGTGGACGGGCCGCGAGCTTCGCGCCTTCGCTGATAATCTCCTCCTCGACGCTCGTGTCGCTGTCATCATCGTTGGCCATGTCTCCGTTTTTCGGTACGTCCTTTTTCGGATTTGCCTTCTCCTTCTCAATCCGTTTCGCTTCCTTGTCGAGGGCGTCGAGAGCATCGGTGGCTACCTTGTTGGCTTCCTTCCAGTTGGTCATCTTGATGTAACACGCAGCCATATTGGACTTGAGAAGGGCAAGGTCGTAGTAAAGGTAGGACGGCAGGACAGCGACGGCGGTTTCGTAGGCTGCGAGGGCGCCATCGATCTGGCCATTCTTAAAGAGCTCATTGGCGTCCTTCTTGTGCTCATGTGATTCTGCAAGAAGGCCCTGTGGTGGGAGAGAGAGAGAGAGAGAGAGAGAGAGGGTTAGCATTTGTTGACACGGTCTGTCGGTGGCCAATGGCTGATAAGGAAGTCCCGTAGGACAGCTGCATTAGGAACATACTGCCTCTTGTTCTGGAGAGAACCGGTCAATGGCCTCCTCCTCGTCATCCTCCGGCCTGTCCTCGGCTGCATTCTCTAGCGTGTCTACCTCTTCGACTGGCTCCTTCTTTTTGCCATTTGTCCCGTTGGCGACGGTTGATGCGTTGTCCGCTGCCATATCAGGAATTGTTGAGTTCGGCACGTGAAAGTGAACCGTAGAATGGTCGGAAGAGGATAGAGAAGGACGGTGAAAAGCACGGGGAAATACGGTTGCTAGCTGCCTTTGTAGGCCCTCGGCCAAGACAAGGGGGCGCGGTGTACCAAGTATGTGGATGGACGTGCGTGCGTGCGTCTGTCGGTCTGTATGGTTGTGTGAGTTTGTCTAAGTGATTGCGTCGAGAAAGAAGAAAGATAATAGCGATAAGAGAAAACGATGTTCATCCTTTTTTTAGTTGCGATTTGGTGAACGTATGGGATGGCGGGGTCAACATAGAGTAAGCTACATCAAATGTACAGGTTGTGCTGGCAATGACACGCTAACACAGCTAGCTTCCGAGGGAAAGAGCTCCCCCCCGCCATTGCTTGCCTGTCCCGTCTCCTGCCAATTCTGCCCCTCCAGTGCGCCAGTCGCCTCTGCCAATTGCCTATCGCAGCGCCTTCCGCCCGCTGTAACATCAGAAAAAGGAAAAACGCGGCCCCACTTAAGATCCTCAAAGGGGGCCAAGACCTTAACGGCGTCCCTTTTTCGCGTCAACAATGACTCCATTCATTAGATCCCACCTTTTCTCTTTCCCTCGCACTTATCAACCTCTGAACATCTGAACATTTTGTCGTGAGATTAACAACGCAGCCACCCATTCAGAATTGTGTTGTCATTGACCCCAAAAGCCTCTACTTGTCACTGTTCACAGTCACTCCTTTGTCTCTTCTGCCTCCTTTTGTTATACACATAAATACCTCGAGAAACCTCTTCCCTCACATTTTTCTTCCCCCTTCTTTTCCTCTTTAACCTCTCCAACCGCTGTCTTCGAGCCTTAAAATCACCACCGACTCCCGAGACCAAGCACATATCCATACACAATGGCTCCCAGAACCGAGTAAGTTGTTTTCTAGACAAGTTGAAATCCGGTCCTTATCTTCACGTTACTAACGTGCCCTCTAGTTTCCCTCCCGTTCGGGCGTGTCTGTTTGACATGGACGGCCTCCTGCTTGACACTGAGGACATCTACTCGCGGTGCATCAACACGATACTCGCGCGGTATGATCGGCCGAAGATGCCTTGGTCTATCAAGGCCAGGCTCCAGGGACGCCCTATGACTGAGTCGAACAAGATTTTCTTGGCATGGGCTCAGCTCCCTATTCCGCTCGAGCAGTTCCAAAAGGAGAACGCCGCGGAGCAAGTCAAGAACTTCCCCAAAGCGCAGCCCCTTGCCGGCGTCGAGGAGCTGCTCTCAACTCTCGACAGCACCCGGTACTGGGAAACAAAGGAGGGCAGCACCGACGGCACCCCTGTCGGCAAGCGCGTCCACATTGCCCTGGCTACTTCGTCTCAGACGGTCAACTTCCACCTCAAGACAAAGCACTTGACGGACCTCTTCTCTGTCTTTGAGTCCCCTCGCCGCGTTCTGGGCGATGACCCTCGGATTGGTGCCGGCCGTGGCAAGCCGCTTCCTGATATCTACCTCCTGGCCCTTAAAACAATCAACGAGACACTTGCACCTGGTGAGCCTCCTATTAAGCCAGAGGAATGCCTAGTCTTTGAGGACAGCGTCCCCGGTGTCGAGGCCGGTCGTCGTGCTGGTATGCGCGTCGTATGGGCCCCGCACCCTGACCTGAAGGTTGAATATGCTGGCCGTGAGCCCGAAGTTCTGGCTGGCACAACTGGCGAGGCCGGTGAGGCCGGTGCTGCGACTCCTCCGGGCGAGATTGAGGACGGCTGGTCGGAGTACCTACCCACACTTGAAAACTTCCCGTACGATCACTACGGCATCGTCGTCCCGCCCAAGGCGTCTGCATAGGCTCTTTCTTACGAAAATACTAGAACTAGCTCTATCAAGCCAGTTGCAAGGCGAAGAAACACCAGTCTTTCGTTCTGGTGCATTGCGAGTTTTTAATATGCGAAGGCTCCCTCTCACAGACTTGCTTTTCCTGTCATAGCTGCTGGCGGGTTTTGGGGTGGTGTTTTAATGGTCATAAGAATTAGAATGGTCTGGTCCATAGATGCAAACTGGCCGCGGTTTCGCCTGGACCTTGCCACGGTTAGAATGTGCCTAACGAGTTTGATGATTTAACGCGATAGATTACTAGAAATGACTTTGAGAAAACCTCCAAGATGAAGATTGTGTGAATCTGTTTGATGAAAGGGTATTGTAAGAACACGAGGGATTTCATTTCGCTCCCTCGCCGAACCTAGACTTGACCGTGAAAGACAAACATAAAGGGATCCGAAGAAACTAAGATAGCAGAATTTAAAAATGAGAATTGAAATAAGAAATAGCAAATTGCCTCCCAAAATAACCCTGCCCAGAAAAAAGAGAGAGAGAGAGAAAACATAGAATTCAAACTCCCGGCATCGCCCAAAGTTGAGCCCACAATTTGGTCATGCTTGTAGTTGCCATATCTATCCATATAAAAGAACCTGTGTCTCTAGGTCGGCCGTTTTAGGAGATTGTTGTGGAAGTCGGTGGTGGGTGTCCTGAACAGATGAATTGTAAAAATAAATGGGGAAAATTCCTCAATGCGGAAAGAAATCGAGGACAGTAAAGAAAAAAAAAAGGGGGGGGGGGAGGGAATAGAGAGTGTTGAAAAAAAAAGAGCAATCAAAATGATTGCGAGTTGAAGTGTGCCGAGTCGTTGGGTGGTTTATAAAATGCTTTGTAGGGGTGATCGGGGAGTCTGAAGTCGGCATGCATGAGGGGGTTCGACACATGTGGAGGGCGGAATGGCGTGGGTGCGGAAGTCGACGGTGGAGATTGGGAGGAAGACGCCAGAGAAGATTGTGTGGTCGTAGTCGGCATGCCATGTAGATGGCGATTGTGAATGTTGAACATTGTGGACGTATTTGACGTGGGCCACACGGGTAGAGAGCGTCTGCCATCTCCAGAAGAGGATGGTGGCATGGGCGAGGCGGAGGTATTAAAGTCGATTTTGTGCATCGGAGGAGGAGCAGAGCCGGAACCAAGACCACTGCTAGAAACAAGGCCTGGGCCGAGTTGTCCAAAGCCTTGGGTGAACAAGCTGGCAGGTGGTGTTAGGTCTGTCGGTGGTGGAAGGGGTGTCGATGGCGACGAGGATGCGGCTGCTAATGTTGTCGATTGAGGCGGCTGGCCCGTGGTGCCTTTGATTTCCCGGCCCCATGCCTGCTGGAGCTCAGCGTAGATTTTGCCAATGCGCCATCCAGTTTCCGCTGTGATCTTTTTGAGGAGCACGTACACCTCATCTTGCTCTTGAGGATCTCGGAGGACTTGTGCAGAGATGGCCAGGCTGCGGATAGCAACACTGGCCACGCCTCTATCTTTGGTATGAGCCACGATGCCACAGACCTGGTGAGCATGATGACGTTGGGCATCCTGGTTTTCGATAGACTCCTTGGGCTCATCTGGATTGACCTGGTGTAACAAGACCATGGCTGTGTGGTAGAAGAGACGACCGATGACCGCAGTGCGCTCGATGAGCCTGTAATACGTTTTAATTTCTGGGTATGTCAAGGAAAGCATGTAAGAACGGGCAGTGGGAAAACATACCAGATATTGGGAAAGATGGAAGCAGATCCTGTACTCTCTGACGGAAACAGGTAGCTAAACGGCCTCATCGAACGCGGGCAGTCCCGATTCCAGATGGCACATAAGCGTTTGAGACGTTTCCACTCCTCAAATCGCTTCTGCATTTGTATTTGATGATCAATGGGAGATACTTCCTGGGGGAAGACAGCATAGCTGGCACGGAAGTCGGCGATCTTGGCCACAATGTAGAAGATGCGGTGAACCCACATCTCCTCGTCGGTGCTGCTCGATATTGCTGACAAGGCCACGGCGGTGGTAGTGGGCTCAAGCTCTGATGATTTGGATGTGGATGCTTCTGCGTCGTGTTGTGACTTGCGGCTACTAACCGTGCAACCTACAGGTCCCGCATGGCTCATTTTGCGGTCCTGCTGGTGGCTGTCGCGTCGGCCATGAGTTGTACTCGCTTCGTTGTTGTCATCGGGGCTGTGGGCGAATGATGTATCGAGTCCCCATTGGTCTGGGTCCCATGCCGTTCGAAAGTTGAAGGTTAGGCAACTCAGCACCTCCATGCCAATGTTAAGCCAGAAGCAGGCGGCACCAATGCCTTTGCTCCGGGCATCCCAGCCGCACTCTCTAATAAGGGCACGAGCACCTGCAATGTGGCTCATCCGCTCGTTGGGTTTCTCGCTCATGATTTCGTAAACGTTAAGCACCACGGCGGTCGTGGCACATTCGACAATGTCGCGGTCTGGGTTCTGCAGACTGCGAAGAAGCTGTGTTGTTGCCGTGTCGTAGTAAAACAAGGCCTTGTCGTCTTTGTAGGCTTCGTTGACGAGGGTGAGGTGCTTGGCTCCACAGGCAAGGAAGGCATTGAGCATCATTGGTGATTTGAGGGCGACAAATGGGATGATACGGCTGAAGTGCTTGTCGCGGTCGAGTGAGTCCATCCATACCCCAACCTCTTCGACAAAGACTTGCATAAAAAGGACTTCGTCTGCAGAGTTGAGATATTCTCTCTCTCCGTTGTTGCTGGCAGCCCCGCAGATGTCCTCAAATGCACCAGCCGGGCCGTGACCGGAGACGGGTGCTGGTACTGCTGCACCGCCGCCGCCGACGCCACCACCACCAGCTCCACTACCTCCTCTCAGTATGCCCGTCTTCTCTGATGGTGGTGTGGGCAAACCCTCCGGCACCGTGTCGTTGAGGTGTCCAGCATGTCCAATGCCACCGCTGTGTCTGCCTGCTACCCTTGAATTTTCATCTTCAGGACTGTTGCCCACCTCGGCCTTGAAAGATGCGACCGATGACGGACCCCCGACTCCTTGTGGCACCATGGATGAGGCTATGCTCGATGCATCACTGCCTTGGTACGCATGTTTCTTTTCTCCTGGCTCTTCTTCTTTTCTTGCATACGAGTTGTATGCCTCTGTGTTGGCCGTGGATACTAGTTGGCTTTGGTCATACTTGACAGGAAAATTCGAGGCATTTCTACTGCTGCTTACGCTCTCCGAAATGTTTTGTAGATTTTGCGCCGTTTGAGTGTTGACCGGGTAGAATTGTGCCGTAGATAAAAGGGAGGAAGACGCATTGCAGGCACTGTTGTTGGACTTTTCAACAATAGCGGATGAGCGTCGTCTTTTCACGCTGGGCCTCACCTCAATGGGCAATCGTGGAGGTGGCGGCAAATCTCCGTCCTTGACTCGCGGATATTTGCCTAGACCACCAACATACTCTGAAGCAATGTGGCGAGACTCATCATAGAAAGAAACTGTGGAAACCGTTAACACATCGTAGACCATACAAACGACCGTAGTATTGACGTACCATTCCACTCGGTTATTGGCGCGACGTAGGGTATTGGCTTCGTCTGGATGTCGATAAAGTTCAACCGGAGGCCACGCTTGCATTCACGATTTCCCTTTCGACAGTTGAGGCAATTTGGAGTGCCCTCGTCACACTTTAGATGGCGTTCTCGACACGTCAAACATCCTGTCCGTACTCGTTTTGATTTCGGTGGTGCTGGCGCGGCTATTGCCACAGGCATGTTTGAAGACGTTATAGCTTGACCGGTGGCAGACGGAGAGGGTGTTGTTTTGGATACGGTTGGTGAGAGTGTGTGGCTCGACGCGGCCTCCTCCTTGACTTTTGTTGCTTTGGACTTGGGGCCCTCACTTCCTCTGTGCCGTTGCATAGTACTTCCAACAGATTGCTGAACGCTTGACTGGCTACTCTTTCGGCTATGCGATGTCGGCAGACGGCTAGATGTTGGGTCACTGTTGCTGTTTCGTCGACTGGGCGAGTATATGAGACGACCTGCCCCTCTACCACCTCCTCCAATAAGGGACATTCCCATGTTGCTGCTTGCAGTTGGAGGACGGCCTCCCATAGGCTGCGGCGAGGAGCTGAGTCGTCGTAGATTTTCTGCACTTTGAGAAATGGGCGGCGGCAGCGGAAGAGGCGGCAATTGGGGGTTGAGTGATAGCATCGGGCCCGGAGATGCTGCAATTGACGGCAAAGGTAATGTCGGTGGAGGCGGTGGAGGTAGCGATATTGGGTAAGTACCGCCAGCGGACGATTGCGTGGAGAGTTGAGGATGTTTTGACTGCTGGTAGTCAGTCATTCCCTGGGTTAATTGAGGCGTTGTACCGCGCTGCATTTGCGGTTTCTGGGTAAGCTTGCGACCGAGGCACCGAGTAGCCGGCCGCAAAAAGGGGTCGTGCTTCGCGTGATTGGGGATGGAATGCTGTCGTAGGCACAGAAGACTGTGAATATGAGGCGGTCGTCAGTTGACATGGCGGATGAGACGAAGTGCTTACAAGACTGGTCGAAAGTGATGGGGATGATGGGGTGCGACTTTGGTCTGTCGCCCTTGGGCATGTGCTCATGCTCATGCTGATACTGGCCCTAGTTGCTCTCGCCGCACCTCTTTGGGTGGGCACGAAGCCGGAGAAGGGAACAGTAGCAGAGACCGATCGTACCAGATTCCAGCCACGTCACCGTGCTTGTTCAAGCTTCAGAGGAGAGATGAAAAGTGCAGAAAACGCTAGGCCCTCAAAAGCGCATGTTTCTGCGTGGCTTCGAGTGAAAGATGCGAGGATAGAGGTCGCTTCTGAGTTGTTGATGTGCTCAAGACAGCCTTGGCAAGGACAATTACAGGCTCCCGGGTCAAGTACAGCGCGTATTCGGCGTCTTTGAAATCCTGCTTTGTTGCTTTTGCTACGTCGTAGCGTTTCTGCGTCTGTTGTCAGGAACTTTACGAGTTGGGGCCTTTTTGTTTTGGCGTTGTCGTACGCCACTGTCCGTAGAGTCCGAAGTTACATATGTTGGCGTTGTGGCTTGCACTTTCTGTATATCAGCCTTTGACGATTTGTGACAGTTTGGTGAGTTTTCCGCGGGTTTGATGAATGATAAATGAATGTGTCGTCGTGTGTTTTGTTTTGTGGCGACCTGTCGTGGGTTCCCAATGTCTGCGGCTTTCCGTGTCCCATCTATAGACTGTTTGGAGCGTCTCGACACCAGTGCAACCGTGCAAGTTGATGTATCGGTAAAATATACAGCATGAACGGGGGCTATGGGCAAGGCGACCTGGCGTCTGTATGGTATCTGAAGTGAGAAAATTGCGTCGACAAGGTAAGACAGGGGACACAGGTGGGCAGTGGGTGACAAGGGACTTGGTCCAGATGTCGAGACGGGACGAGAAAGGCAAGGACAGACGGGTGAGTGGAAGGTGAAATGAACGAGATATTAAGGGGATCGAAAAAGTATGGGGTAAAGGGAAGGCAAGGCAAGGTCGAGGTCGAGAGACAAGACGATGGGATCGAGAGAAAAGCAATCAAAACAGACCAGCCCTCGAGCAATCAAAGAAACTGGCAAGGGAACAGAGGTGGAAACATGCTGCCGAGTATGCGGTATGCGGGTTATTAAAGACTGGTTGTACTAAAAGGAGGCGTGGCAGGCCAACACAGCGAGATCGAGTGCCATGCAACGCAGTGACCTGGGTAGAAGTGACGGGACGGGCAGAGAAGGAGGCAGTGAAGAAAATCAAAAGCAGCGTGTGATGAAAAAAAAATAAGAAAGTAGACGGCAAACAGCAATTTGGAGTGACGGGACCAAGAAAGCAAGAAAGCAAGGAAGTAAGAAAGCAGGAGCAGGAAGAACAGGATGAACAAAAAAAAAGCGTACGCACTGTCACCACGAATCAACCTTCCTCGGAATTCATCCGGCACTTCCCGCCAGGGGAGGACAACACCGGCGCCTGGTGCGAGTCTAGCAGCAGAGGCGAGACGTGACGATGCACATATCGGCCTGGACGGTATATGTGGCGGGTTTGGTATGTGGGATGTTTGGATTGAATGTGCTTGACGTGCATGTTTGATCTTTTGGAATCTCACGGCGTGAGCTGTGTTGTGTCCATGGGAGAGTGGACCGCGTGCCCAGGAAAGTTTGCAGCTTTCGTTTCTCGTTTTCGTGCCCCCGTGTTGCTTGGCTGCCGAGGCGCTCTGCGCTCGCGTGTTCTGTCGCCAATAGGCTGGTCTAGGAGCCGTGGTGTCTTAAACTTCGAGCAAGTAAACGAGACCGTAGATTGCACGGCAGCTGCAGATGGTTGTGCAGCCACAAGAGACTGCCAGCATCAGGGGGTGGGGGAAGGGCTTCACGGGAAGTGGGCTGGGCACAAGAGGGGAGAGTCAAAAGAGGGCGATGGCACGATGCTGGTGAGATCTGGTCAGGAAGTTTTGTGTGAAGTCAAGATGTTTCAGAATGTTGCGTTTTTGGACGGCAAACCACGATGGTTCCCAAATGGTTCCTTCGATAGTTCCCTAGGCAGGAAGGTGGGTTGCAGGCGGAGGATCGCGGCTTCCCTGGGGACAAAATTACGAACGATACTCAGTACAGATGGAAGGAGCAGATGAGAAATATGGGAGAGGGTGACAAGATGTGGAAGGAACCAGCGGTACTGTTGCTGAAAGGCTGGCAAAAGCGGAATGCACCAACGAGGGGGAAGTAAGAGTGCGGTCGACGATGCGGGCCTGCGCGCCTTCCCTGCGCGCGGGAAGCCTCGCACAAATATGCACGATTTCTCGAAAAAGAGAGGAGGAGACAAAAATGCCCACACGGGGAAGGTAGATCCCGAGTGCTTCTATCGCAGCTTCCTGCTTCTTGTCCGACGTGCTTTCCCTGTCTTTTGCGCGACTCTTCTGTTTCCCCTTTCCCGCCTTTTTTCGACTTGCATCTGTCCACTAAACCTTATTCTCTCTCTTGCATGCGCGGTCCAAAAATCAACAACAAGCACGACACACTGAGCAACACGCACAATGGCACCTGCCAACAAACCACAGTCCAGCCATGAGGCACCGGAAGCTCCAAGCAGCCGTGGCGATCAGAGACCCCATCGAAAAAGATACAGAAGCCAAGTCACGGCGCCGTGGGGAGCGGAAGGGCAGGGTTGACAAGCTCCTGAAGGATATCCTTTGCTCTGGGTGGGTGCCCTTTTCGTGGATAAGGTTGGTTGGGTTGCAGTGAGGCAGGGGCCGTGGGGTGTTGATGGGTAGTCCACCCCCTTTCAAGATACAGGGGTCATTGGCTTGCCTCCCCGAGCCTGGTCTGGACAACTGGAAGCTGGCTCTTCCGCCCCGTGTTGAGTGGCTGGCGTCAGATAGGGCTCCCCGTACCCTCGTTGCTTCAAGACTGCACTGGCAGAGGAGATGCTGGACTTGCTTCTGGAAGGTACAGCGCTTGCGTTGAGAAATTGTCAGCAAAAACAGCAGCTCAAAAGGCCAAATATTGCTTGAGACTACAGGGCAACCAGAGCAAATATGACCATCGTTATTGCGCTGGTCGCGATCCATGATACGTGCAGGCAACATCGACACAAAATCGCCTTACGATAGGTCTGGCTCGCATTATTATCCACACTCCAAACTGCAAAAGACTCCGTACTGACAAATTCTGTAGGCCCCTTACGTCTCCCCCGCCTCTTCTTGCTATCGACAGCCACCCGTTTCCAGCGTTTCGAAACCACCCCCAAGTCTCGACAAAGGCATCCCAGCAGGGTCGAAGATTGAACAAGGCAAGTCTTAGGTGTGAATGGGTGGGCACTCTTCTTAGAACAAACGAACGAGAAAGAAGCCCAAATAATTCTCCGATGCGTTCCATACTTTCAAAAGACCGCACGGGGCAAAACGAAGCAAATCAAAAACGGCAACAGAAGATCGAGCCCTCGTGTGCTCTTCCTTCCTTCGATATTATATATTCAATATTGAGCGGCTGCCTTGTTGAACTGGTTCCAATAAACTTTAGGTGGTGCTCGCAACTTCTACCCGTTTATGCCTGTTGCTGCAGGCCAGGATTGATTCGCCTCTTGTCCCGTGTAACAAACTTAAGCAACCGACGGTGTGAGGACCGCGGCATCGACAAATCTTGGCTTCCGGAGCCGTTTGATCGACCAGGCCAGCCATAGAAGCGGGCGATCCAACACAGGGACTCTGGGTGCCAAGCCATTTCGAAGCTTCAAGAACTTCCTTGATGAACTCATCGCTGTCCCGGACATGCCGTTAGCCGCTCAGATTCTCAGGGATCTTTTCTGGCAGGCCAGTGACTCGACTCGGACATTTGAAGACACAGATAAACAAAGCAAAACAAACTGCCTCGAAGTAGCTTCTTCAATAAAGCAAGAAAGAAAGCAACAAATCACTGGCAACAAATGTGTATGAACGCATTCAAAGCACACTACAAGGTAAGCAACAGTTTCAAGGTCTGGCCAAACAAAAGACGAGAGATTGCTGTTTCGTTTCCATTTCGCCTAATTGATGATTTGCACTGTTTTGTGTGGACAGCAGGAGGCACCCTATGCCTAGGCCATCTGTCCGCCATGGCCCATATTTTTCTTTTCCATATTGCTGTCCCTTTCCGCTACGTCGAACCCTACTTTCTCTCTCTCTGGCATCCCACACAGACTTCTTTCGTTTTCCCTGAACCACTCGCAGCAACCGCAGCTGCAACACGGGCAGGCCAGCAGCCAGTATGCCATCTCCCACCCGCCCCCTGTCCGAGAGGCCGTGCGCTCGGGAAATTTCTCGCATGCACTCGTTCTCTTTGGCGATTTACACGTATTGCCGAAAACGAGATTGATATTTACCCACTCATAAAGGAAGGGAATAAGAAAGAAGTACGACCGCACGTACCTCTTTTACTCGGGAAGGCATTTACCATTTACTCGCAGACCAACAATCCGCCTCTGTTCTTGAAAGTCATGGCAGGACCCCTAAGATTGGAAGCCAGCCAACGACGAGAATCACATCCATCTTGCTGCATTCTGCCTTTTCGACTCGGAAGAGCCAGTCTCCGCGCTCTGCATTTCTTCTCCTGGAATGCTTCCAACGTTTAGCAGATTAACAAGACTCACAACACCGACAACAGCCCCCACCTCAAGATGAACTCCCGAGCCGTGTGACTTTTCAGTGCCGCCTCTAGATACAAAGCCACAGATTTTCATTGCCATTACACGCTTGAATTGCCGCAGTGTGGTTTGCATACACTTAATTTACAAGCAATTTTGGCAGAGCTCAAGATCGAAACAAAATCGAAACCCGCACCGGCCACCAGTGTAGGCTAGAGCCATGTGGCCCTCGAAATTAAAAAAGGGTGACAATGAGAACTCTCATCATATATATTGCGCCCTCTCAACAAGTGTGGAAAGGCCAAGTTTAAACCTGGGTCTCGACTGCATCAAAATCGCCGAAGCTCATGCACAAGGACCACGCATGTTGACATCACGCTTTCTGCTTCATCCGGTGATGAAAACGAGTCTAGCGCCAATGGCCTGCACATGGCCTGAATAAACATGATGGTCCAGGCAAACACCAGTGGACCAAGGGAAACCTCTATTTGCTAAGCAAACGGCAACAGGAGCACCATTTAATGGCATCTACTCAACCTCATTTTCCCAAACTGGTCATGATATCAAACGGCTAGTGCTTTCCATTCTTTCCATTATCCACCCAGTGCCTGTTCAAGCAAAGAGGCAATCTAACACACGGCTTCAGTTCATAAATGACATGTTGCAGTTTTTCTATCCAAATATTGCACAAAGCATTCTCCCATACACACGACTTCCAGGACGAGTGGCCTAGTAACCCTTGACAGTCTTGACGTTCTTAATCTTGTCCCAGACCCACGGCGTCAGAGTTGAACTAAAGTTGTTGCTGAACTTGATGTCGAGGTAGTCGTAACCCTCATCCGGCACCCACTTGGTGGCAATCTTGATGTTGGCGTATGCCTCGAGATCGGCCACCGTCGGCTTCAGAGACTCGGGCAGCGGCGTCTCCACACCGTTCTTGTACCACGCCGCATAGTACACAATCGCCAGCATGATGCGCACATTGCTGGTTGGGTTCGGCATGCCCGCATGCCACAGACGCAGGTCCCGCAGCACAATCGAGCCCTTCTTGATGCGCGGGTAAATGGGCGGGCGCACGGCGCGGCGGGCCTCGAGCTTCTCGGGGGCAATCATAGGCTCGCCGAGCTCGCGGTGATCGTTGATGTTTGTGCTTTGGGTGCTGAGCTAGAGCTCTGTGGAGCCGTTCTCGGGGCCAACGTCGACCAGGCAGGTGTTAAAGGCAATGGCAAAGGGGTGCTCAGGGTGCTCGAAGCGGATATCGGAGTGGACAAGTTGACGTTCGTCGGTGGCCAGCAAAGTGTTGGAGCGGATGAAGTGTACCTCTGGCTTGGGGCCCAAGATGTTGGAGACGATACGGGCGCCGTGCTTGTTGGCGTAGACTTCCGGATAGAGATACTCCTTCTCGATAGGCGGGACTTGTGACAGGTTGCCGCCGACGGCGGCGCCCTTGGTGCCGGCGTTGACATTGAGGTGGCTGATCGTTAGCAAGAATCCAAGAAGCGAGCGTAGCGAGGACTAAACTTACTTGAAGTGAACGTGCCCCTGGCCAGCCAGGAGACGCTCTGTGTCTTGCAGCATGTGCATGTTGAGCTTGTCGATGATGGCAACGTCAATAGCGTTCTCGACAACGACGAGACCGTCGGTGAAGGGGGGAGAGAAGAAAAGTGAGGATAGACGAAGAGGCATCGAGAGATCAACAAGCGTCTTGGACGGGGGCGTTGGGATTATGTGGAGGGACCATTTTCGGGGTTGATGCCGATTTCCGTGGAAAGATGAGACGAAATGGAGAAATCAAAAGATGGATTAGAAAAGAAAAATAAGAAGAAAAAGGATAACATAGCCTGCCGTGGGGAGAAGGAAAGCACATGCCAACTCTGGAGAACCCCTGGAACCAACGATCTGGGGACCGAGACGCGAAAAATAGAAAAAAAAAAGGAAAAAGAAAAAAAAAAGGAAAAAAAAAGAAGACACGGCGAACTGCATACCCCAATCGAGTGCCGCTAGTTTGTCAGTCAAAGTCAGACCGAGTTAGGATACCACTTCTGGTATCCAAGCACCCCCAGTCGATCACCACCAGTGCATCCTGACAGAGCCACAACACAAGCTCCTACCTTATCGTCGTCGACTACCACGATGAAGCTCCTCTATCCTACCTCCCTCGAACTCGACATCGACAGCCTACGCGGCTTCGCCGTCGAGCTCGTCCCGTACAATGTCACCGTGGCATTCCCCGACGAACACCTCGACGCTGACATCATGGTCACCTAGATCAACACAAAGGCCAACCTAGTCGACGCTGCGGCCCGGCTGCACAATCTGAAATGGGTGCAGGCGCTGGCAGCGGGGCCCAACGACGTGCTCGAGGCCGGCTTTGACACGAGCCGAGTCACAATCACAGTCGGCGCGGGCATCCACGACGATACTGTGGCAGAACACACGGTCGGACTACTGTTGGACGGCGCACGGCGGTTCTACGAGGCGCGGGACTGCCAGCTCCAAGGGAAATGGCCGGCGCGGTTGGGCGGCCCGTACCCAAGAAAGGGGGAGTTCCGGACACTTCGTGGCGCTCGCGTTCTGATTTGGGGTTTCGGTGGCAATGCGGCCAAGCTGACGCCACTCCTCAAAGCGTTTGGTGCCGAAGTGCGTGGCGTTGCAAGACGGCCAGGCGTGCGGGCAGGTGTTGAGATTCTGGCAGATACGGAGCTGCCTCGATTGCTGCCCGAGACGGATGCATTGGTGATGATTCTGCCTGGCTCAGAGTCAACAAAGGATGCACTCAACGCAGAGAGACTGTCACTCTTGCCCCCACATGCATGGGTTGTCAATGTTGGCCGTGGAATTTCTGTGGACGAGACGGCACTGGCTGATGCACTCCATGCCGGAAAGTTGGGTGGCGCAGCACTTGACGTCTTCAAGACGGAGCCTCTGCCGGCTGACAGCAGATTGTGGACAACGCCAAACCTGCTGATTTCACCACACGCTGCTGGTGGACGGCCAGACGGCTGCACAGACTTGATTGCAGAGAACCTGCGTAGCTTCCTGGCAGGGCGTCCTATGAAGGGTGTGTTTAAGGGCTGAGGTTATATGTGGTATGTGGTGGCACGGCGGTACGGTGACACTAGACTATATAGACTACATAGACTTTATAATCAAAGATAGACACAAATAAAGATAGACACAATATAGATGAGAGAAGACTATCAGACTATATAATGATGGCAGTTTACCATGCACATGCACGTAGTTTTCACATCCAGCCTCTTTAGTTGTTTGTCAAATCTCTATTGTTCTATCAGATCTATGCATATAATCGCCGTTCGTTCATCGCCTTCTCTCGTTGACCTCACTTTTTCGCGGCAGCGGCCAGCTTCGCCTCCTCGGCGGCCAGAGGACCAACAACACCGGTAATCCACTGCTGCTTCTTGCTGTCGCTGAACTGCGGGTACGGCCGGCGGCAGTGGCAGCTCGCCAGCGGGTAGCCGCGAATCGACGCAACCACCCACTTGGTGCCGTTGATGCCGCCCTTGCCGAAACCCCACTCCATCTCTGCCAGCTTGAGCTGCGTGGCCTCGGCCGCAGCTACATCGCCGCGCTTGTAGGCATCGAAAATCTCGACACAGACGCGCGGGTACAGGTTGGCCACACCGGTAATGGTGCCGGTGCTGCCGACGGCCAGCGCGGGCAGCAGCCAGTCGCTCTGGCCGGCCAGGGCGCAAAAGATCTCGGGAGAGTATTGGGCACGGACACGGGCGACCTTGGCAATACCGCCGCACGTCAGCTTGACACCGACAATGTTGGGATGCTGACCGAGACGGGCAAGCATGTCGGAGTTGACGTCGAGGCCGGCAACGACACTGGGGAAGTTGTAGATGAGAACAGGGAGGGGCGAGGCACCCGCCAGCTCCTCAAAGAAGGCCAAAATGGCCTCCTCGTTCATGGCAAAGTGGAAGTAGCTGGGGACCAGGACGAGGACAAAGTCGGCACCGGCAGCGGCAGCCACCTTGGTCTCAGCAATCACCTGGTGCGTGCTTTGGCCACCGCAGCCAACAGTGATGACCATATCCGAGCCAGCCGCCGTGGCAGCGGCCTTCGCCTCCTTGACGAGCTGCGTCTTCTCCTCAGGCGACAGAGTAACGGCCTCGCCATTGGTGCCGGCAACCACGATGCCGTGCAGACCGGACGTGGCCAAGAACTGGAAGTGCGTGCGCTGGACATCCCAGTCAATTTCCTGTGCGTCGGTGTCGCGGAACCACGTCAGCGAGGGCACGTGGATGCCCGGCGGGAAGGCCTTGGCTGTGGTGACGGAGCCCATTGTGTGTTTGTGTGTGAGGGACTTGAGAGAGGAGTGGTATGTCGTTGAGGGGTGTGAGACAAGATGTTAGGGATGAGAAACGACAAGTATGAATGGGTGACGATGATGATTTTGGAAGACTATTTTGTTTCTGCCAGAAAGAGAAACGTACAGAACTACGGAGTAGGATTTTTTGTTCCTGGCCGCAGCCCCAAGATTCAGTCTACATCGGGCCAGGTCTGGACCGGCCATCCTTTGAACCCTTTTTTTGCGAATCATTTCTTTCCTATTTGCCGCTGCTTCATTTGCTCCTCCCCGCTCACTATTTCCCCTCCACATCACGTCACCTGGTGGAAGAATTCTGTCGGTCTCGAATCACCGATCCCCCTCCCCTTGGCATCTCTCCGCGCTCGCGTAGTCTAAGAAAAAGAGGCAGGGTACTACCCACTGTTACGTTGGGTGTGTGTCTGTATTGCGACAAACAAAGGCGTACGAAGACCCCGAGTCGCGGTGGTTGATCGGATGCGCTAGACGTTTGGTGAAAGCGACTGATATCCACTGCGGGCGGGACCATTATGAGGGAAAACCACACCATGCCCAATTTGCACCATCCGATCGGGCGATCCACCTGGCGCATTATGAGTTCAGTTGAAAGCGTGCGAGGCAATATCAATATTTACTTGCCGTCCATTGCGCACATCGGCTCTTAATTTGCTTCTTCGAGAAGTGCTTCCATCGTGACGAGCAAATCTAGATTGGTGACACTTGTTGGGCACATACAATTTCTCTCCCTCTCAAAGACCTGACAAACCAACCACCTCTGTAGATAAAGCCGAGCGTAGCTTTTCCGTAGAATTTGGTAAAAAAAAAAAAAAAAAAAAGACCGTCACAGTACACAAGTCCCCTGCACCAGCTTGTTTCCAGACGACACTCTCCTTCAACCTAACCTCGAGATCCACTTCTTTCATCCACACTCACATCTCTCCTCTCTCCTCTCTGCTCTCGCCTTGCCTCGCCATGGCTTCTCCGACTGTCGGAAGCGCCGCACCTGTCGGCTCTTCCCCGCACAACTCCCATCCCTCCATCATGGTCATCGGCTCGCTCAACGCCGACCTTGTCACCTACACGCCGCGCATGCCCGCGGCCGGTGAGACCATGGCCGCGAACGGCTTCCGGACCGGCCTAGGCGGCAAAGGCGCCAACCAGGCCGTCGCGTGTGCCAAGCTGGGACGGCGGTCGACGTCGCCTCAACAGGGAGGAGTGGCATCGGTGTACATGGTCGGCGCAGTCGGTGACGACGTGTATGGCACAAAAATGACGTCAGCGTTGGCGGCTGTGGGCGTGGACACGTCTGGCGTGGCTGTCCGCGCGGGCCAGAGCACAGGTGTTGCTGTCATTGTGGTCGACGAGGCTGCGGGCGGTGAGAACCGCATTATGCTGTCAGCTGAGGCAAATGCCAGTCTTGCCCCAGAGGACTATGCGACATCGCTTCCCACACTCAGCGGCATTCTGCCGTCACTGCTTCTTCTCCAGCTGGAAATTCCACTGCCGACTGTCCTCCAGATTTTGCAGACAGCCCGTCGACAAGGTGTACCCGTTCTTTTAAACGCAGCACCCGCTGAGCATCTCCCCGACGACGCCTACGCCTGCATCACCCACCTTGTCGTCAACGAAACTGAAGCCTCATTCCTGAGTGGGACCACCCTCGAACTTTCTCCCGATAAGAGAGATGCAGAACTCGCTCGCGTGGCCGCCCACTTTTTGCAGCTCGGTGTTCAACACGTGGTCATTACCCTGGGCGGGTCAGGGGTCTACTTCGCGACCTCGTCAGCCTCTGGGCTGGTCCCCGCCGCCAAAGCGACCGTCGTCGACACGACCGCGGCGGGCGACACGTTCATCGGCGCGTATGCGCTAGGTCTTGTGCAGAAACAAACAGTGGCAGATGCCGCTGCCTGGGCCAATCGCGCAGCGGCCGTCGCAGTCTCGCGGCGGGGCGCGCAAGAGTCGATTCCGTGGATGGATGAGGTGTCTCTGTGAAATGGAGGAAGGAAGAAAGAAGAAGGAAGAAGGAAAGCGAGGCTAGAGTCGGCAGATATAGTAGCGGAGTGGGTCTGCACTTGCACCCTTGGCGGGAAGACGGGTGGGGCCCGGCACCGGCACGATCCCACGTTGTGGTGCCCCGATTTGGACTAGCGCATCCGACATGCGTCGGCTGCCGACCACCACACAGCATCCTCCGCATGTTGACAAGGCAAAGCGGGCAAGTTGACACTGGTCACTTTGTCGCCAAACCCACTCAGTCTAGAAGCTACGCAGTAGAATCGCAAGAAGCTCCATCATTTGCTCCATCTGATCTACCTGTTTCTGTTACTCTGTTTTCACCTCCGTCTCCGCACTCTGCAACCTCGATGACCTAACGATAGCTTGTGACGTCGCGACCAGAAGAACTATCGTCTACGTCCGACGCGGAAAGCAATAATCCTTAACTGCACGTCACTACCCCAATTCATCCTGCCCTTCCATCGTGCCTTTGTGTCTTTGCTTGGTTGTCTCGTATTGTGTCCATCCTATCTGAGCCTCTTGTCGTGTCCTCACTCCCTTCATCCCCTCCTCCTCGATCACCCTCATCTACCTCCTACTCCGCTTGCAACACAACCCTTCAACCATATCTAAGCCCATCATCCTCCACCTGGGCGACCCCGTCCGCCACAACATCGAGCTTTACAAGAGCCTCGCCGAACAGTTCACCATCATCAACCCACCCCTCGAAGACCGCCAGCGCCCGACTTTCCTCGAGGCTCTCAAGACCAAGAAATGGGGTGACTTCCAGGCCATCATGCGGCCGTTCTGGTCGACCGGTGGCGAGATGGGCCGCTGGGACAAAGAGCTGATCCCCCTGCTGCCTGACTCGCTCAAGGTGTTTGCTTCGGCGGGCGCTGGCTACGACTGGGCCGATGTCGACCTGCTGGCTGCCGCTGGCATCCTGTACTGCAACGGTGCCTCGGCATCGTCCGAGGCCGTCGCCGACATGGCCCTCTACCACATTATTTCAGTCTTCCGAAACATGCAGTGGTCCAACATGGCTGCCCGCGCCGGCGACACTGCTGTGTTCCTGGACGCCCACCACAACTGCCCCCACACCGCACACAACCCGCAGGGCCATGTCCTGGGCATTGTCGGTCTCGGCAACATTGGCCAGCGCATCGCCAGCAAGGCCGCCGCCGCGTTTGGCATGCGCATCGAGTACTACGACCCGTTCCCCAAGACGGCCGAGCAGGAGGCTGCGGCAGGCAATGCCAAGAGCCACCCGACCCTCGAGTCGATGCTGGCATCGGCCGACTGTGTGGTGATTGCTGCGCCCGGTAGCGGAGGCAAGCTGATTGATGCGACGCGCGTGGCCCAGATGAAGAAGGGCGCGCAGTTGATGAACATTGCCCGTGGCGGTCTTGTGGACGCCGGTGCTGTTGTGGACGCTCTGGCGTCGGGCCAGCTGTCGGCCGTCGGTCTGGATGTGTTTGAGGACGAACCGAATGTCGACCCTCGTTTGGTTGCGTCAAAACAGGCCACCCTCACCTGCCACACGGCTGGTGCGCTCGAGACCAACATTGGCTTTGAGCGTCTGTCCATGGAGAATGTGCGCAACATCCTGACAGGCCAGCCGCCATTGACGCCCGTCAACAAGCATCTTTTCAAGTACAGTAGAGTAGAGCGTTCCCCTTTGTCCCCCAAAAGAATTTAATGTTTGAATGTTTGAATGTTTTCGATTCATCATTACCATTATTGTTCTTCGTTTCCTTTGGAGAATGTTTACACAATGGCAAAACATGAATTAAATATGGCATGCATGACAGACCGGATGTCCACCCGCGCTTGGGATGCGTCCTGCCGTGCCTGCAGCTCGGCCAGCACCTGGGCCGTGATCTTGGAGTTGCCCGCCACCGTCTGCATGCGCATAATCTGTGTGTGGATCCATGCTCGCTCCACTGGGTCTGGCTCCTCTGAGCCCAGCATCAGTAGCGGCCACAGCATATTGGCCGGCAGTGCGTCCTCGGCGTCCAGCGCCTCCACTAGTGAGCGGGCCAAATGCCGAATCTGTGCGAGGGCCTCTGTAGCCTCTTGCGTCAGGGGCAGGGTCTTGTAGGCCACGCGGTGCAAGTGCACCTTGCTGGCATAGTAATTGCACAGGTAGGTCCGGAAGGACCGTGTCACCGCAAACGCCAGGTGTGCCGAAACATGTGCTGCCGTCAGCTTGCCAGCGACAGCATAGTCCATCAACATCGGCCGGTTGTCGTAAAGTGTACGCAAGTCCTTGGCAATGGCCGCGCCAATGTTCATCACGTCGATTTCGTCCTCAACGGTACCACGGGACCGGTGCCATGGGTCGATGCGCGAGATACGGCCCATGAAGCTCTGAACCTTTTGGAAGAAAAGGATGCCGGGCTGGTACAAAATCTGGAACAGCACGTCTTCGATATCGTCGTGCAGTGGCTCGACGCCTGTCGGTGTGGCAATGCTACCGTTTGTGCTGCCCATCGTGCCGACCGGACCTCCGCTGGCTACTGCGCTGCCGTCTCCGCCGTCCATCTGGCCCAGTTCTGCTTCAAGTGCGCCTGCTGGCGGTGTCTCCACGAGAAGCCGCTCGTCGTCTGTTGATAGAAACAAACCTTCACCGCCTGCAGACACGGCGCGCGCATCAAGCAGTCGTAGCCATAACAAAAACTGCCGCTCCACCGCACTGAACGAGCCTCCCTTTTCACTGCTCTTGAGGATATCATGTGCGCGTTTCAAGTTGGCGTGGGCGGCGTCGATGCGGCTTTCGAGGATGTCGACGTAGCTAAGGAAGAAGAGTGTTGCTAAAAGGTTCTCGCGGTGAACGCTTGACCTTGATAAGGAGAGGATAGGCTGTGCTGCTGGTGCTCGTGCTTGCACACTACCTGTCAGGAACCTGCCGTGTAGCTTGTTGTTTCCGTTTTGTGTATTGTTGGCATCGTTGGGTGCGGCAACACCTGCTGCCGCATAACTGACGTTAGCTGTGGCGTGGCCATTTGTTGATGCGCCCTTGTCGGCAGTGCTGCTGCTGTTCGCCACTGCTGAGGTGGTTGTAGATTCTGTCGTTCCTGCTGTCTCCGGTCCGTTCTCTGTATTGCTTCCGCCATTGGCTGCCCCACTTCTGTTTGCAGCACCATTTGTGTCGTCTCGCCGCTGGCCGCCATCAAGAAGCACGGCCGCTGCAGCTGCCATATCAATTGCAGCCAACACTTCTGTCAACGCGTTCTCGTAGTGGTTCTGCCGACTAGCCAGCCATGAACCCTCGCGCTGTACGAGCATAAAGTTGGAGAACGCCAGGATGGCCCAGCGCACCATGGACGACGCATTGGCACGGCTCACTAGCACCCGGCGCATCACCAGCCACTTCTTTTGTGTCTCAACTTCGGCCAGGATTGGTGGCGTGACGGCGTGGATAAAGTAGTCCATGAGGCGGTAGTTTTCTGCAGCTGGTGCCTCGGCCGTTTGCGGAGATAGCGACAGGCCGCCCTGTGTTGACTCATTCATGTGGATGTCGGCTGCGCTGTGTTGGTGTTGTAACAGGTTGCCGTTGCCGTTGGCGTCGGTCGTTGTGCCGTTCACCATGCCGTTGGTGAATGTTGCGCCTGTCAGCCCTGGTACACCGCCCATATCGGCGATGAGTCCGCCCACACCCATCTGGTGTCTCACGTCCTGCCATACATCGTCGGCGTCCCACATAAAACTCGCAAAGTCGAAAACTTGGTTGACGGCATGTGTAGGTTGTGGTTGTGGTGTCTGTTGCTGTTGTGATGGCGTTTGTTGCTGCTGCTGCTGTTGTTGAACAAGAATTCCGTTGCCGTTTTGGGCTGTCGCTGTGCCGGCCATAAGCATGCTTGGCGAGGAGGCCGTCGTTGAAGCGGTTACGGAGGTCGAGAGGCTCCGACCATGGCTAGAACCGGAGCCGTTTTGAGTTGGTGCCTGGCGTGCAGAGGCGTCGCTGACTGCACCATCATAAGGCGGCCGCTCAAGGGTCGACATGAACGCAAACATGGGCCGGTCAGGCAACTGCAGCTGTTGCTGCATGCCGTTTGTGCCGCCATCGTGGCCGTGGCCGTTGCTTTGTCCGTTGCTTTGTCCGTTGCCATTGACGTACTGTGACGACGAGCCGTTGCCGTTTCCATTTCCGTTTGACGACGCCACGAGCGGCCGCCACCTGCATTCCATATTCAGCCGCTCGCAATGCGAGCACCGCGGCCGCTGCTCATCGCACTTGACCTTGCGTCGCCTGCAGTGGGCATGTCAGCATGCCAGCCTGAAGATTAATGTGGGACTCGATTTGAGGTCGGATAGACCACGTGGATGACAACTTACTTGCATGTCAGGCAGCCTTCTCTTGAGCGAGCCGACCGCGCCGAGGGTGTCGACGGCGAGAACCAGCCGCCTCCGCTGCCACCACCGTTGCTGTCGCGGCTGGGGCGCGGTGACGACTGGTATTGGTGCTGCATGAGTGGTGGGTCTGAAAGAGGATGTTTGCAATGCCGGAGAACAAAACGCGTCCGGAAGCGGGATACACGATTTCGGTTGGCTATGAGAAGCTGTCTCTGTCGGCACGATTGGCGATCTGAGTAGAGAAAGCGGGACCGCCTGAAAACGGCAGGAAGTGGGTGTGCGAGCCCCCGTTATCTTCTGAAGCGCAGGAAAAGAACTCGTCGGGAAACGAAGCGACGGAGAGGAAGAGGATAAAAATCGAAATTGGATATCGGAATAAGAAGAAGGGCCAAAAAAGCATAAAAATGAGAGCTCAAAAAGGGAAACAGCATACGCAGTAGAGCTGCAGAAAAAGGAAGGCACGAAAACAAGAAAAGAGGATCGAAAAAATAACAGCCGACAAACAGGAAGGAGCAACCTTTGTCCCAACTTTTGCTCCTTCTCTCTCCACCATTTCCTGGAGTCGCTCCTTCTCCACACAAGCACCTGTCATGCACCTTGTCAACCACACGGTCGCTCCTACCAGTCGAGCCAGTCCCCGAGATACAGCGATTACACGGTCAACTTCAGACCCTTTGACCCTCCACAGAAAGAGTGCAGAAAATTCTAGCATCCATTGGGCAGGTCCCCTGAAAGGCACTAACGAATGACCGCTTTAGCGCCTTTGTGGGCCCCCTGGTTTAGCGACACGTGAGCACATGTTAGCGTCTGCAAAAGGCTCAAATAGCGCCCCCCAGACGAACGAGGGGCAGAACAGCGGAGTGTACGCCCGAAAAGGCAGGGAAGTGGAAATAGTGCGGCGCATAAAGTGTGGTGATGCCAAGAATAACATTGGATGGCGATGGACAGCGTACAAAAATATTGTGCGAATCAACAATTGTGTTTTCGTGATGGTCCTAGTGACTGGCTTCAATTTGAGTGCAAATATTCCCGGAAATGTTGTTTGTAACCAAAATGTTTGATTTTTATTGTTCCTCTGGCTGACGAATCACAACTCTCTGCAGTCTAGGATCTGACAGCCAAAGTGCTGCATCTTACTCCAAAACAACCGTCCTCTGTTGCATCCTCACTATTTCATGTTTTCTCCCATTATTCTTCCTAGTAGCCGACATACCGCCAGCCCATGTCGACCTGCTGCTGAGTAACACCGCTCTTCATGGCCTTGCGCTGGTCCTCGGGCGTGCCGCCGGTCAGGTGGTTCAGGCGGCGAACGTGCACCAGGTACAGCGTGATCGTGACGAAAAAGGCGAAAGTGCAGGCCAGAAGCGTGCCGAAAGCTGCGTAAAAGTGCGGGCCAGCGTAGTACAAGTAGCTGCCCCCGACGTTGGACAGGCCACCGATGGCATTGATCATGGCCACACCGGCAGCGCGCTTGGGGAACGGGCGGGCCTTGTGTAGATGCAGAGTCTTGTAGAGAATGAATGCGGGCCCGAGCAGACAGAGGGCATGAGCATCATGGCGAAATAGCGAGCGCCAATGCTGAGTGTCGACAGGGCGATAATGTCTCCCCACAGGGCAGCACGATTGTGTGGTAGGCCATGCACAAGGTCAAATTCAAAGCCAACAGACACTGCGTCGTACTCGGTGGATGACAAGACAGACCACGAAAATGAAGAGGCTCTGGAAGAAGCACGGCTCTGGTCGACAGGAACGGTACTCCATACCCCGGATTTGTGCTCCATACTCACTCCATGTTCCTCACGGCACTCAAGTCGGGGCTTCTCCAAAGACAGCAAATGTCGGGTCGGCATGCACTCTCTTTTCTGTTATGATAGATCGAAAGAAACAAAGATCCGCTTTCTTTGCACCTCCCGAGAGAGCTTGGGGGCTAGATCCTGCATCTAGGATAGCCTGGCCGATGTAGATCGAATTGTGAGAAAATACGGTACGACGTATAGGTGAGGCGGATGTTTGTTGCCGGGCGGAGGACCCGCTGCGAGACGTTTTGGGGTTGTGATTTTGGGGGAGGTAGGGGAGTGGCCGGGGTCGCTCTCGTTTCTCCGCACAAAAATCAGGAAAAGGAAGGACGTCGGGGCTGATTCATTTGGGCCAAGGCTCAACTTTTTTAGATCTATGCTGGGTCCATAACCATAACTCTAAACCGTGTAAGTCGGGTCGGCAGATTTCACGGGCTAGGAAATGTTGTACACAGTACGGCGTAAAGAAGATTGAATATTGATAGCGTGAAATATATTAAGTGACTTTCATCGTCAAATACAGTTAAAGCTGTATCATTGTCGGCAGCATCACGAGGCAAATCCGTAAGACGCTATTGAAAAGTAGAAAGACTCGAACGCAAACAGTCTGTCTAGTCGTAAAGGTCTAGACGTTTCATTAGGGAATGGGGGGGAGTGTATGCACCATGAAGATGGCAAAAACTAGGCAAAGGAAGAAAAAAGCATGGCGTAAAAGAGACCGATCGAATGGGCGAAAAAGGACAATCATACATAAAGATGTCCATGCCTATATCCGTTCTCCGTCTCTTTTTAAGCGCCAATGAAAGAGAAACGAAAGACCAAGTAGAGTGGAAAAGAGAAAAGGGATAAAGCATCGCATCGCTCAGGCTTTGGTATCGTAGCGTGACAAAGGAAAGAAAGGAAAAAGAAAAAAAAAAGGACATCGACGAAGAAAAGAGATGACAAAGGAAATTGTGACAAAAGAAATGATAGTAAGACAGTTCTCTCTCGAGAATCTCTTTTACCGAGATACAAGTGACAAGACTGCTGGGGGACACCAAAAGTTGAAGAGATTGTGTCCAGGTCATGAGAATTACTCCCGCGATGAGATGGACGAGGCTGAGGAAGACGACGACGGGAAGGTCAGGCCTGTGGGTGCATACGGCTCGGTTGATGCCAGGACGATCTGCGGGTAAAAAGTCACACCGCCACCAATGCGCTGCTCCTTGGCGGCAGCACTCTTGCAGCGGCGGCAGCAGGTATGGTGCTGCTGGTGGTGGGTCGGCGAGGTGGGCGACGACGTGGCCGAGCGGATCGACGTCGGCGTGGGCGGGGCCACCAGCATGGTACCGGGCGACATAGACGACAGCGGAGCCGTCATGGACTTGGCCAACAAGCTGTGGTTGTGGTTGTGACCGAGATAGTGGTGGTGCAGCGAAGCCTTGTCGAAGCTGCTGGTGCTGCGGTTGAGGCTGCCGCGGCCGAGGTGGAGGTCGTGGACTGACGACGGGGCTAGGGTGGCCGAGTCGGAGTAGGTCTCGTAGGGGTTCGTGAGGGCCGAGCCTACAATGCTGGCAGCAGCCTTTTCACGAAGCATGTAGAGCCTGAGGTAGAGAGGGTGGTGTTAGTCACTCATCGCGCATTTTTAAGAAGAGGGTGTGATCATGTCACATCGTGAGCGGGAAACGGGATGGTACTCACTCCTCGCCAGAAATGCCCGGCAGGATGCACATGCCGTCTTCCTTCTTGAAGTCAAAGGGAGCAGACTAGATGAAAAGGGATGGTCGTCAGCAAATGCCATGGCCTCGGCAGTCAGGTTCCAGAAGGTTGCAGTGCGGGTTGCTACTCACAATCACCAAGCGGGGCTTGGTCTTCTTGTTGCGGCGGACATTGAGAGCGTCGTGCAGACGCGAGACGTAGCTCTTGAAGGCGTGGTAAACCTGTGCGTTTGTCATGTTGGTGGGTGTCGATGTTGTTGTTTGTTACGGTAAAGTACGATAGCTGGTGTAAATGGCGATGGAGCGATGCTGGTGTATGATGCGAATATTCTGGTCTAATGCAAATGGCAATGATATATGGGTGTATCAAAAATCAAATAGAAACGAGCGACTGAGCTTTTTTGGCGCTGAAATGAAGGGCAGGATCAAGAGTCGAAGATCAAGGCGGGCGATGCAGATATTAAAGACGATAGCAAAACGAGTGACTGGGCGTTCGATGTTGTGTGAAAATTATGACATGGAGATCGATTTGTGTCTCGAAGAGGCGTCGTTTCAGCGAGGTGTCATGTTGTAAAGAAGAGAGATGCTGCTGTAAATGAGGGAAGCAATGAAAGAACGACTGAAAAAAGAAGGAAGCAATGAGGCAATGAATGCAAGAGAAAATGCTTAGATAAAAAAAAATAAGCAGAAACAAGTTAATGTTTGATGGTTTGCAACAGAAAGAGTGATGTTGCAGAACACACAAAAAATAGATGGCGATGATGACAGTCAAGTAAAGACAGACTGGAGAGTCGAATGACACGAGAGTCGGTCTGAGTGAACAAAAGAAGAAGAGGCTTCTCCGTCGTCCTTTTTATTCACAGTGCCCTTCGCGAACACGCATATTTCGAGCATTCTTCATCCTCTATTTCGTACTTCGCCTTGTCTCGTGCTCTGGAATTCGAGCTTATTGTTCTGTCCCCAAAAGGGAGGTTCATACAAAACAGGGCTAAACTGCGTTGGGTGAGGACCGAAAGCCAGAGTGCAAGACCCAGACGCTCAAAGGGAGCCAAGACAGGGAGCCTCGCGTTGGTGAAAAGTGAAAATGACTTGGAGGCACTGAAGAACTTGAAAGGGCCTAAAAACCGGGCAGAAACAGGCGAACAACGTGGGAGCTTGGGGCCACTTGGGGCTATAAAGAAAAGACGGAGCCAAAACCACTGGGGCGTCTCCACACAGCCACTTTTGGATGAAAAGGTGGTGACCAGATTCTCATCAAGGGCGAGACAATAAAAGAGAAGAGGGGACACCCGAAAAAAAAGAGGAGAAGGAAGACAAACAAAGACAAACAAAGACAAACAAAGACAAACAAAGGCCAAAAGAGGAACCAAGAGGAGCAAGAACTTCTGAAAAGCTATCAAAACATTGGCCGTCTGAAATTGAAAGGGAGGAAGAGGCACGAAGGGAAAACAAAAATACAAAGAGAGACGAGATGTAAATGGTGAGAACCGGGGCGATATCCAATAACGATAGAACGTTAACAACGGCAAAGAACGCGAGCAGCCTTCGTGCCCAAGGGCCACCAGAAATGAACACAGAGAACGCAAGAAGCAGAACGTGAGCAAGAGGACAACGCAAGCAGTCGTTTCAGCGGCAAACATGTAGAAAATGATTCCCTTCTTGAGAAGATTGTGCATTTTTTTCCTTCACTTTCATGCGTCACTGGACCCCTGCCACGCTGAATTCTTCACTCGTTGTCGACCCATACCTCGTCTTTGCCGTTTACCCCAGTGGTCTCTTTTTTGTTTCCTTAGTTCTGCTCAGCTAATGCGAACGCACGCGAGCAGCGGAGTCACCGCAACGACCGACAATCGGTGAGGGTGCACTAGAACCGTAGGCTAGGCGTGGGTTTTCGGTGTTCGTGGTGCTTTCTTGATGTTTTTCTCAGGCATTTTGGAGGCATCGTGACAGGAATGCTGGACTTCGTTGTCCACTGCGATCGTCGTCCTCGGGCAGTTTCGTGTCCCCGTCGTACTGGGTTTCAGATAGCTCAGATAGTTCAGATAGCTCAGATAACTTAGATAGCTCACCCCCAAGCCGTCCAAGCCGTTAGGCCCCAAAAGACTTTGCAAGATATATCTTACGATACGACTTGCACGATACCATCTGGCTCTGGATTGTGCATAAGATGAAGAGCCGCCAAAATCGTAGAGCCTAGATAGGGGCCGTTAGTGAAGCAGGGAGTTGAACGTCGAGGAACAGTATAATGGACAACAGATGGACAACAAAATAGGGGATGGAAAGGCAACGCAGGACATGTGAAGAGCAAGAAAGCACAGGACCCTGCCTATCCGAGGGCCCTTGCTATCTCTGCAGCTGGAATGAAAGTTGACAGAGTGGTGAAAGAAGGACAGCTCAGGGGCCAGACCGGGCAAGGCTGTGGCTAGGACAATGCAGGGACAATGAGGTGCGCGCGGCCAATGTCAAGAAAGACAGACAAGGACATAGTGAATGGCAACGTGAGGCATGCAGCAGGGGACAGGGGAGAGGGAGAGGATGCAAAAAAGATGGTGTTGTCTGTCCAGCTAATTTTCATTTTGGCAGGCCTTAATGCCCAGCTGTGTCGTGTTCGTGGAAAGAACGACGCTTGTGTTGGTGGCTCTTTCCTCCCTTTACTCCATGGCGAGCGGCAACGCCGCCAAAAAAACGCAGCCCAGCAGGCAGGAACCAGTACATCCAGGAACAGAAGGACCACAGCGGGGCCAACCGCTACACCCCTAACAAAAGGCACTCATTTCCGCAATCACAGGCACATTCCTCGACAGAAACAAACGACTTGTGAAAGTAGGAGCACGTTCTCACTTTGGCTTGTATATTTATTATTCCCGTCTCCTTTCGCCTCATATTGCCCTTCATAAAAGAGCATTCCTTTCCACGGTAGACGTCGCGTCTGTTGGGCGGAGAAAGGGAAAGATCGGCAGGTACCAGAGGAAGGCGCGACTGGCAGAGACATGCAACGGGGGGGGACATGCCCATAATCTCAAAATATTCCAAAATAAAAAATTTACAGCTTCACGGTCTTGTTCGGATTTCCCTCTTGCCAATATCTCCCGTTGCCATTTTGACGCCTTTATCTCCTCGACTGCACACGCGAGCAATCCATAGAGACACGGTCCCCCTGCCTGCCTCTTGACTCCGTTTTCCGTTTGTATTTGGCCCTTTCCTCTCCCTTGCGAGGGTTGCCATTTTCTTGCACAGCTCCTTTATGTGTACCTCTTCACGCTCTATTTGTTCACCATGCTCTCATACCCACCATTTTGCTGGACTTGTGCTTGGCTCACCAAATACAGCCTTGATTTTATTCTGGTATTTTTTGTCCTATTTTTGTTCTGCGGAAGTCCCAAATCTAGCCCAGTCTCCCAGCCCAATCGCCTCATTTCGGTCCCATCTTTGTCCTCGATCCAGCCCTTGCTCTATCCAGCCTCCCGTGAATCACGTCCCGTCGCCGCGTAGTACTTTGTACACACTTCATGTGTTCCACATTCTTCACATCGCCAAAGGAGGACAGGGACAAAATTCCAATAGAACCACAGCCCCGAGTCTAGAGAACAGCCCCTGCACAATACCGGAGTCATTCTTGCCTGTTTCTTACTGTTCTTAACTTTCTTTGCTCTTTCTTCGTTCATTGGCCGATATCACTACGGAGGTCTTGCCGTACACGTATTAGTCTTTTTACGCTCACACTCTACACATCCTGCACAATACTGTCTGTTCCTGTGGCTTGGTCGAAATTCATAATGTTCGTATCTCCTTTCTGCTCTGCCATGCCACTTTCCAGTTCACGCGGGTCCGCACCCATCTAGGCCGGACCATCCGCCAGGTGGTAGCTCTTGAGCTTCACAAACTGGTCAAAACCAAAGCGGCTCAGCGTGTAGCCACGGCCCGAGTTCTTCCAGCCAGTCCACGCCAGATCTGGGCTCGGGTAATCACACCGGTTCACAAACACCGTGCCCGCCTCGATCTCGTCGACCAGTGCCGTGGCCGCCGCGCGGTCCTTGGTCCAGACGCTTGCCGTCAGGCCAAACTCGCTGTCGTTCATCAGCTTCAGAGCTTCGGCATCGTCCTTGACGGACATGACGGGGATCAAAGGACCGAAAGTCTCCTCCTTCATGACGAGCATGTCGTGCGTCACGCCCGTCAGCAGCGTCGGTGGGACAAAGTTGCCTGCTGCGGGTGCGTTCTTGAACGTCTCGTTGTCGGTGGGCGTCGCATCCTTGGCGCCCTTGCCCAAAGCATCCTTGATTTGCTCCTCGACAGCCGCCTTGGACCGCTTCGACACGACGGCACCGACGTGCGTCTTGGGGTCCATCGGGTCGCCCAGGCGGTAGCCCTTCAGGACACTCTGGACAGCCTCCACAAAGGCATCATGGATGCTCTCGTGCACGTAGACACGCTCAACGGCACAGCAGCTCTGGCCCGAGTTGAAGACGCAGCCGTCGACAATATTCTCAGCGGCCCAGGCGATATCGACGTCCTCACGCACATATGCAGGATCCTTGCCGCCGAGCTCGAGACCGACATTGACGATCCGGTCGGCAGCCGCCTTTTGCACGGCCAGACCACCAGCCACGGAGCCTGTGAAGCACACGTGAGCCACGAGCGGGTTGCGCACAATGGACTCAATCACAATAGGCGAGCCGCTGTGGAAGTACTGCAGGACACCAGCGGGCAGTCCCGCCTCGTCAAAGGCCTTGGCGACTTGCTCAACGACGGTGGGTGTCTGGGGCGACGGCTTGAGGATGACAGTGTCGCCTGCCAGCAGAGCCGGGATAAGCGTGTTCACGAGGATGAGGTATGGGTACTATGAGTTTGCCAAGACGGTCGTTCGTTAGCAAATAAAGCCCTAAATGTTGAGGATGCCTCAAAAAGAAGCGACGGAAGCATCGTAAAAGAATGTGTAGAAAGTGTGGCACACAGTCCGTTCAGGGTAGAGTTTGAGGGCAGAGTTTGGACTCGTGTATGGCAAGTGAGAAAAAGAAGAAAAAAAGAAAAAAAGAAAAAAGAAAAGAAGAAGAAGAAGAAGAAGACCCAACTTACATTCCATGCAAAGATGACCAGTACGGGACCCACGGGCGCCTTGCGGATGAACCGCTCATAGCCCTTTTCTGCCTCACCCGGTGTGTCCTTGAGAGCCTCATCACTCGCCTTCAAAAGAAACTCGGCACGCTTGATGGCCGTCGAGATCTCCTTGCCCGTGTACGCAATCGGCCGGCCCATCTGCTCGGTGAGCTCGCGGGCCAGCTCGTCGGTGCGGCTGGCAATTGTATCGAGGGCCTTGCGCACAATGATCTGGCGGTCGCTCAGCTTGGTGGTGCGCCATGTCTGGAACGCCGTGGCGGCGGTCTCCGGTAGCAGCGCGAGGTCGGCCTGGGAGATGCCATTGCGCGTAACAATCGGCTCGTTGGTCGTCGGCGAGATGGTGGTGATAACCTCAATGGACATATTGGCGGTTGTGTTAAGGTTGTGTATGGGTTTGGGTATCAATCGTGGTTTTTTTAGGTTGACAAAAGAAGAGAAGAGAAGAAGTAGATGTCACAAAATCCAGCGGAAAAGGAGACAGGAGGAGCTCCAAAGCTGAAGTTGGACATCATGGACCTCGCCCCACGATCTTCATCCAAGCAATTGCCCATTTTGCCCCTCCACTAACAAGCTCCGATAGTACTCCGTAGGAAGGGACATGCGCCGAACGGCAGCCACTGATAATATTACGCCGTCCCTTTTTGCCCGTCGTATGCAGCTTCCTATTCCAGCTGATAAGATAAGACGAGTAAGTAAAGTGGGTCCATAACAAAAGGGCCGCTAGAACAGTGAAGCGCTGGGGCTTGTAGGGCGGTGTAGCGCAATTTTCAGGTGAAGGTTTCTTGAAGGCCGGCAGAAATTAAACTTTTTTTTGCTACGACGATACAACGGCAGAAAACTACTTTCAAGAAAACACCACGATAACATCACAACCGCCCCCAAATTTCACCGTCCACTCAGACACCTCAGACACAATGGCTCCGGAAAAGAGAAACACATTTCTTGACGCTGGCGACAGCGAAGAAGAGGACGACCACTATGACTCGGAGGCCGAAGACGTTCAGAAAGGCGGCCGCGGCACAAAGCGGAGGAGACTGGAAGACGACGAGGATGACGATGACAACGATAACGACCTGAGCAGCGACGACGGTGTCGACATCGAGATTGACGACCGGTTCAAATTTGACAAAGAAGACGACGTGACCGTCAGCAAGAGCAAAAAGACCAAGACAACCACAGCCGACAGGGACTCCTCCCGGATAAAGAAGAACGGCAAAGAGGCAAAACGGGCGAAGCGAGATGAGGATGGAGAGGAGGAGGGAAAGGAGGAGGAGGTCGAAGAAGAGCTGGAAGAGGACGCCGACGACAGCGACAGGCCACGGAAAGACAAGAAGGTCAACAAACTCCCCAAAGACTCATCTGCCGACGACGGCGACATTTCTCGCATCGAGCTTCCCGGCGTCAACAAGCCCTTGACAAAGAAAAATCTCGTCGCCTCCCAAAAGGCCGTCCGCCGCTCCGGCGTCGTCTACCTATCGCGCATCCCGCCCTTTATGAAGCCCACAAAGCTCCGCTCGCTCCTCAGCCCCTACGGCGCCATCAACCGCATTTTTCTGTCACCCGAAGACCCTCTGTCACACACACGCCGTGTCCGCGGCGGCGGCAACAAGAAACGCTCCTTTGTGGACGGTTGGGTCGAGTTTGTCAACAAGGCCGACGCACAGCGCGCCGTGGACCTGCTGAATGCACAGACGATTGGTGGCAAGAAGGGCACATACTACCGCGATGATCTGTGGACGCTGGTGTACCTGCGCGGCTTCAAGTGGCACCACCTGACGGAGCAGATTGCGACCGAGAACGCGGAGCGGGCGGGCCGGATGCGCGCCGAGTTGGAACAGACGGCACGGGAGAACAAGGCATTCCTGGAGAATGTGGAGCGGGCCAAGATGCTGGACGGCATGGAGGCAAAGGCGGCGGCCAAGGCGAAGAGAGCGGCGGGAGAGGCAGAGGGTGCATCTGCGTCAGAAGTACCGGTAAAGACACCAACATCACAAAAGGCATCGCGGTCATTCAAACAGAAGAAGATGGTCGCAAGAGCCGACGAGGGCGAGCAATCAGAGCATGTTCAGAGAGTGCTCAGCAAAATTTTCTAGGTCATTCATATAAGAAAATTCATCGGGGACAAAACGGAGTATTTAGAGCATATTTGAATAGCATTTACTTTTACTTTTATTTTCATTTTCATTTTGAATGTTTTCATTGTGGTATTATTGCGTTGCCTACGAGTGTTTTGTTTTTTCTTTCTTTTTTAATTACTGTTTCGTTTATTTTATATTTGATTGAAAAGAAGACCGCGACAGTTCTGTATTAATAACGTTGCACTTTTAAAGTTCGTTTGTATTGTTAAAAATAATCCAATTGTATGGTACTATCATAAAACCGAGCAAAGAAATGCACTTTTCCAACGCCAGAAAATCGTGAAGAAAACCAGAATGCCATGATGCAGGGGTACTAAGGGAGGTGAATAGAACGAGAACAGATGGATGAATGCGGTGTAACCGTGAACAAGAAGAAAAGACGGAATAATTGCCAAACAACCTACTCTGCCTCGCCGTCGTCCTCGATGTTGAGATCGTCGAGATCGTCCAGCAGCTCGTCCAGGTTGACGCGCGGGGCATCGTCGTCCTCGTCCTCCTCGTCCTCCTCTTCCATCTCATCCTCGCCCTCCTCAACATCCATAGTGCCCGACTCGGCCGCGCGTTTCCTCCGCTCGGCGGCGATCTGGGCCTTTTGGCTGGGGTTCTTGTACAACGCCAAAGCGGCACGCAGCTCCTCGTCCTCCTCAACATCCTGCAGGAACATTTCGTACTCGTTCTCCATGCGGGCCTGATCGGCCTTCTTGGGAAGCAGCTCGCTCTCCTGCTTGGCCATGCGCTTGAGCTTCCAGTTGCGGTGCTTGTTCTTGCGGCGGTTGGGGTAGTGCTTCTTGACCAGGACAACCTCGGGGATGGTGGAGCTGTAGGCGTGCGAGCGCTCAATTTCATCAAATTGCGGGTTGTTGAAGTTGCTGCCCTGCAGCAGGTAGCCCATGGCAGAGTCGCCGGGTTTCAGCAGACCACCCAAGTGAGTGCGGGTAAAGTACGTGACGTCGTTGCTGCCGAGGTCGGATGCGCGCGCCACGGTAGCCTCAGCCGGCAGCCAACGGCCCTTGCGGGGACCGGTGGGCTCAATATCGAGCACGACAAACTCAACAAGCTCCTTGGCGTCAGCCAGGGGGGCAATGGGGAACTTTTCGCGCCAGTAGACGGGGGCGGGGATCTCGGCGGTCTGCAGGGTGGTGGGGTCGAGCAGGTTGACAGCGGTACCGATACGGTGGCACAGGGCAATGGGACTGAGGCCGCCAATCTTCTTTGCCATGTTGAGCGGCAGAGCGACCAGGTCGTCCTTGCAGATGGGCACAATCTCAATGGAGTAGGCGAACTTCATGGAGCGTGTACCGGAGTGGATGTCCTCGGAAACCAACTCGGGCGAGTAGGTCATGTGGATGGGGACGACGGATTTCAGAAAGTCGACAAACTTGACGGCCTGGTTGCGGTGGGCAAAAAAGAAATCGAGACCTTCCTTGGCCTCGGAAATGTTAAGGGCTTCACGGTGGGCTCCGTGCTTGAGCATCAGCTGCTCGAGGAACAGGAACGTGCGCTTGTGCGTGACCTTTTGCCGGACCTGGACAGTGGCGCGCCACACGTTGTGTGTGTAGGACTTGGCACAGTCGGGGCACTGGTGGGTGCTGACGACGTAGATGACCTCGAAACTCTGGTTGAGCAGCACGCCGTCGGCAATGGCATCCTGCACGGTGATCTCGACACGGACACGGCGCGAGTTGGGCTCGGTCCAGATGAAGCGGGCATCGACGACGCGGACCTTGTTGATGCCGCGGAGACGCTTAAGGCACATGGCCAGCATCTCGCGCGACTCGGGTTCGGCAGAGACCCATTGGTTGGGCGGGATCATCCAGCGGTTGCAGTCGCGGCAGAACTGGATGTTGGCCTCGCGGGGGATGTTCTTGGAGATGTCGACAGTGAGCTTGATGCATTCGTGGCAGATGGCGCCAGCGGCAGTGGTGCCGTCGATGGGGGTACCACAGTTGTAACAAAGGATGCTGCGAGCAAGTTAGTATGCGGTCAAAATATTCGTCTCCTTCTTCTTCCATGCGCAACTTACGTGGCGACTGTCTTGGGGGCGTTGCCGACCTGGACAGAGTCGTCAAGATCCATGGTCGACATCGTGTTGGTTTTTTCTCGGTTTCGGTAGTAGATTTCGCTAGGCGTTGGTTTTGGGAGGGAAGGTGTAAAGTCTGTTGCTCGTCTGAAACACCGCTGGTCGTGCTGGTACGTCTGTTGTCGTTTATATTGTTATGCGACGCTGATATGGTGATGAAAACTCGAGAGAACTCGACTGGAATAGTAGGGAAGTTTGCTTTATAAAAAAAATTTGCCCCGCCATTGTTATCGATTAAAAAACACTTTGGGTGGCGGTTTGCAACTTTTGGGGTTTGATAAGCAGCTTTTTCTTCTTCATTTGGGCACTAATCGTCCCGCCGTGGAGGGACGGCACTAACAACACCATGGTCGTAAAGACACCTAAAGGCGCTAAAGAAACAGGCTGGAACTTGCCTATTGTGTGCTGCAAGGACTTGCTTCCAGTGCAAGTATGATTCATAGTGACAGCTGGGGCCGTGCTCGCGCCCACTTAAATAAGACTCACACTCAAACACCAATGTACACAGCGGCTCACACATCGGTCGTGCCTACCGTCGCATGGCTGTACGACACCACCAAGAACGGCCAAAATGCAGAAAATAAATTGTGTGACGACTCATTGGTTCCGTTCCTTCCTTTCTCAGATGATCTTCACACAAACATACGCTTTGTGAAAGGGGACGATTGCCACAAGCACAAATCGATCCAATCACATGTCACCCCGCGAGGCTCGCTAGATATCAGACGACAAGTGTCGGTGCCCATCTTGTTTCTCTTCACGAAATCTGAGTTGCATACTTGAATGCGTCATTCGTAAATTCTCAAACAATTTTGGCCCATTCCTTGAGGGTAGGTTGTAGATCTCAACCAACATAGCCACACCGTCACATGTTCTCGATGTCTGCCGTCGACACCTCTTATGCCTTCAACCATCCCTCATAGATGCCCTTGTCTTCCCTCCGCACACCTTCCATGGCACCCTTGACATCCAGAAGGCGCACACGCCCGCCAGACTCCTTGCTCCACTTGTCCAGGAATGCCTCAAGCCGGCTTTCCGTCTCCTTGTCGTCCTTGACCAACAGCGACACGGCGTCAAAGCCGCCAGCACCGGGCACAACACCACCATAGACGCCCTCCACCTCGCTCACTGCATCCAGCAGCGCCGTCTGGCTCTCCGGCTCAATCGGCACACCACTTGCCGTGCCCATCTCCCGCACCAGCTCGCGGATCGACTTCAGCACCGCGGGGATCGTGTCGTCGTCCGTCTTGTTGTCGCGTAGCGCAGTAGCCAGCGCCTCATTGCGCGCCTGTAGCGTGTCCCACAATGTCTTGGACGCTTCGGGCGCACTGGCGCGCCAGGCCAGCACCTTCTTGACCATGCTCACGGTCTGCGAGCCGCAGTCGACATCGCACATGCGCAAAGCCATGCCGGCAGGGAGGGCGACACTGCCCTTGGCAATCTCAGTGTCCCAGCCAGACACCGAGCCTGAGCCTGAGCCTGAACTAGAGCCATCTGCCTCGGACGGCTTCTTGCTGGCAATCACAGCCTGCAGAGCGGCACCAAAACCAGGCTTGCCTGGCTCAGGGATACCTGCGAGCACAGACGGCGAGAAGCGGCGGTAGGTGCAAGAGCCATAGACGGCGGCAGCAACATCAAAGCCGGAACCAACCTTACCCTGGGCAGCACAGTGGGCAGCCTGGGCAAGGTTGTGAAGGGTCTCACGGCCGGCGTCGGTTGACAGGTCGAAGAGGTCGGTGGGGAGGTAGTGGCTCAAGATGGCGGCAGTGAGCGATGTGACGAGGGCAGCCGACGAACCCAGGCCGGTCTTGTTGGCGCCGGACAGTGTCGTAGGGAAGCGGGCAAAGCGGCTGGTGGAAGAAGAAGATGTGGTGGTAGCGGAAGAGCCGTTGGGTTGCGAGTAGTAGTCGTTGTCGGCAAGAATGGTGAGGCGGCAGGAGTTGATGGTGTGCGCAGGGCTGAGACCAGCAAGGCGGGAGACGTAGGTGAGGCCGTACGAGAGTGTCGTCTCCACGAACGGATTCGCGTGTAATGCCGTGCCGCTGCTGGTCAGTAAGTGTTCTTCAACATTCTTCAACAAAACATGTGCTTCCATGTGCGTGACCTACGTCCTCAGCTGCGTCACTTGGATGCCCCCGTCTTGGTCGGCCAGGTGGTAGCCATATGTCCACTGCGCCTCGAGAAACTGCGGGCTGTCCACCACAATCTCGTTGAGCTGCACACCCGGGCTCGTCTTGATCGCCTGGGCAATAATGTTGATGCGTGCGCTCAGGCCAAACACGAGGCCCGTGTATGCGCGGTCCAGCACCAGGTAGCCGCCGGCGAGCAGGACCTTGCCCGGCGCCGAGACGGCGGTTGTGTCTGTCGGGCCTGCCGACATTGCGGTATGTGCTGATGTGTTTGTCCGAAAATATGCAAATTGAAATTGAGCAAAAGTCAGCCTGATGGAAAGATGGCCGAGAGAAACGTTCACCGCCGAGAATTTACACGAGGCGGGAAAAAGGAGCTGGCGATGAAGCTATCCAGCTTGGGAAGCTTGTGCAGGCGGGGAGGGGGTTCGAAATGCGCCAGTGGGCCATTGGGTCCTGGGCCCCACCAATAACGGTACATTAAACATACAGAATGAAGACTCGCAGTTCGTGCGATTATGTAATACAGCATCGAGAATCGAGACGGTCCTGCACACATTCGAGGTACCTTTGTTTATGTCCTTGTACTTTGTATCCAACAGTCGGCGTCACAAGATTGGCACAATTTTCGAGTCTTTTTAGTTTCAGCCATCCAGCAAACGAGACGGGTCTGGAAGACTACAGTGCTTGTTGACCGTTTCTAACCGACACCTTAGAGGGTCGCGTGTTCACGTGACTTGATGCCGATTCGCGATATTTATCAATTGTAAGAAAGATCAGTTTCACTTTTACCTGTGATCGGTTGTTATTTGCCACCGATGCCGCGATCGTGGGGTATGCAAGCGAGACAAGCTCGGACATTATTTTGTTCCAAGTGCTCAAGTGTAGAGCTTTGCTCGCTCGACTTGTAAGTACTGGTAATTCTCGGCCTCGGGGATCGTCGCTCCTCAAGCTTGTGACGAACTGTTTTGAAGGAGCCCGAAAGGAAAGAAACGGAAAGGTATTCGGGATGGTATGTGACTGTGACCCTGCTTGTCGATGGCGAACAAAAAGAGCTATTTTACAATTGATGCCCATCTCAAAGTGCCTTCCTTCTGGGGCCTTTGATAGATAGAACGCAGTTGTAAGACGGAGGGTCAGGAAGGCCGCCTTGGCAGGGCAGACGGCGGCTCATTTTCGTGGGGAAGCTCCCGGGCGGAAGTGATATCATATTCCGTGTCGTCTGGGTGTCAAATGACCTGCGAGTATTGATTGCTATCAGATGGAAGTAAACAATATTTCAAAAGAATAAAGAAACGAACTGGTATACCAACACGAGTGTTGGAGAAGTCACTTCTAATTGAGAACGAACAACGTGAGTTGTGAAACAGAAGTAAATAACAAGCGCATCCAAGGCTCCTCGGGCACGTCACCATACATTCCGTCTGCCCGTTTTGACTAATATACGAATCGAGTCTTCGTTTGCAGTGTTTCAACTGCTTAATATTCTCTCCAAAAGACATGTTTATCTCTGTTTATTTCTACACGAACTTCGATTTACCAGTTTTCTCCTTCGAACGAGAAAACTTTAAGATGGAAAATATATACTGGGACTGCATTTCTGATCTCAAAATAAAAAGATGCATCCGTACCACCACGAGGGCAAATGTCCTTCAAGCCTTGTATTTACACCCCTGAGATAAGGATACAGAGTCCTTTAATTCACAGGTACTCCGTATTTTTAAAAGATACCCGTCAATAATCCGTTCTTGCTGGACATATCGACATGCCAATCATTCAAAAGCCCTGCTCTTGATGTTGTCGCCTATTATCAGTGGCCGCATTTTATCAAGACTGATCTCTGCTGCACAGAAAAGAGTATCTGTGCGCCTTCGACAAAAAGACATACGATGCCACGATCCTACATCACGATTTCGGGGTCCAGAGTTCTCCGTTATCAGATATACCGAAGCGGTAACTCGTCCACGTCCACCCAGGTCGGACCTTTCAGAGCCCTTTAGATTACTTCGTACACAATACAAAGTACGTCGTACACGGAGCTGAGACGGAGTTCGGGCGAGAGCTCTGAAAAGTCCGAGCTTTTGGCCCTGTCCGGAAGTAAGACGCGGGCTATTGCAGCGTCCGTTGTGCGCTGCAAGCAAAAAAACAGAGGCCAGCTCTCACTCATTCATCGCAGATTCATGCTTGGGAACGTGGGGAAGGAGCAATGCATGCTCGGGACGTGCATGCTGCATTCCGACTTCTCCCATAAATGCTGGCACTGCCATTGGCGCCTGCCTGAAAAAGAGTGGGCTGCCGACAGGCTAAGGCAAGATCGACCAAACATAGCACACGCATCTTCTGAGAGGATTCTGTTTTTATTGTTCTTTCTCGTTGCTTTCTTTTCTCCAGCGCACTAACACTTTTTTAGCACCCTGTTAGCACCGCCAGTCGCTTGGTTTGGCCACACAAAAGCCCCCAATTATTAGAGATTTTAGCCCACGAGTCCACACCTTCGGGCTCCCCTGTCGAAAGAGAAGCGTCCAGCACATCGCGGCCGCCATCCTCTTTTCGACGAACAACAGATGCTTCAGCGCCGCCCGAAAATGACACACCGCTAGGAGCCGCCTCCCTGGAGTTGGCTTGGGCTCCCCCTGGATCGCCCCCTAGACCGTTCTTTTTAGTGGACGATGCTCACATGCAGCGGTTAATTTTGAAAGATTTGGCTCTTTCCAGAAGGGGCAATCGCGAATCCTGGTTGCCACCGTCTTAGATCCCTATGGCTTCCGGTTTCTCTTCGCTATTGCCTGAAAGTTGTGGGTGCCCTCGAGTGCGCCTTCCTGCCATCTTTGCCCCCGAGCCATCCGCCCAATGTGCTGGAAGGCCACCCTTGCTCTTGCCGTCTGCACGCAAAGATGCATGCACTTTCCCAAAGTCTCTTGCGAGCTTCTGTCCCCAGGCAGACACAATCGCAGTGGTGGTGCGTCATGTTTCTCGTTCTCGTTTCTCGTTAGGGTTCCTCTTTCAATGGAGACACTGTGCGGAATTGTTTTCCTTAGGCTCTTCGAGGTTCCTATTCTTTTCGTGGCAGGCTGTGACGTGTGCTTCTCCGGCCTTGTGGTTTAGGTGGCTCCTTCCATGAATGACTCTTTTGTCAGGCTCTTCAAAAAGGCGAGGAAGGCACGAGTGCCTGGCTTTGATATTTGCTCGCTCGCTCTTTCTGCATACTCCTATTCAACTCCCCGTTCAGAAACTACAATTGGCTTTACCTGCCTGAACTCGCATATACTTCGCATACTAACCCTAATTCGCGCCTTCTCTCTGTTTGTTGTGGCACGAGTTCTTACCAGCAAGAGGGAAGAGCAACCTTGCGCTATTCAAGCTTCTCGAACTTCCTGCGCTGCCATGCCGCCATTCTGAAGAGGCCAAACCCTGGTCCATATTATCCACCCCAGTCTTTTTTTCACAAGGCAAGCGGCTGGACCCACACTGGAATTTTCCTTCCTGCAATTTCTCCCGCCTTCTCTTCTTTCCCTGCTGGGTGGCTCCTTTCCCCCAGATAGACGAAAAAATAAGCTGGCCCGAGAAAAAGCCGCTATCCCAATTTCTCTCCTTCCCTCGGCCCAGTCACCGACCTCCCTCTGAAATCTTGCCCTCTTCGATATCCCGATTTCCCTTCTTCTCATTTAATTGTGTCTGTGTCTCTCATTTTCTCTTCTTGCATTGCTTCGCTTTTCGACTTTCCAAAGTTCATACCCATTCAACCCTTTTTTCTTTTTTAAAACATTCAAAGCGCGTTTGTTTGACGGCTGCACTGCTGTCAAATGAACCTGCATTTGCGCATTCTCCTTTCCCTACACGTAAGTTCTTCATTTGATTTGATTCTCAAAATTTCAAAACATCGCGACATCCCAGCGTCGCTTTACCGCAGCGCCACCTCATCCCACTCATGCCGCCTCTCACCGACTCACACGGCCTTTTCTTTTGCTTTGACTAACACCACTTCCCCTCTCCCCAGTACCCTTCGCCCCCTGGCTTATCCTAAATGCCCACCATCTACTCTTCGCTTTACCAGACCTTTATCCGTCAAGGATTCGCAAAGTCTTTTACACACGGCTACGCCCAGTCTGTCGTCGCCGCCACACATCCCCATGTTCTAAACCCACAGAACCGGCCGTCGTTTGCTCGGCGGAACAGCAACCGCTTCGGCCGCATCCAAGCGCTCCAGCTCCAGAGCGCCTTCCACACACAAACCAGCGGCTCCGACCACAAGCAGCCCAGTCTCAACCATGGCGGCCTAGACGCCTACTTCGAGCACCTGCAGGATCTGCAGGCGCAAGACGAGGCCGACAAGGAGTGGGTGCAGTTCCAGTTCCAGAACCGCATCGAGTGGAAGCCCTCGGCCGCCTCGGTCCTTGCTGAGGAGACCCAGGCCGATGTCGATGCTGCAGCTGCCGAGGAGGCCAGTGCCGAGGTTGTTGCTGCGCCGGCTGAAGAGGGAGACCTCTTGGCCAGCGAGCAGGTTGAGGTTGAGAATGCCACAGCTGCAGTGGAAGCTGCATCGATAGAAGGCGTTGCTGTCGCCGTTGAGGAGAATGCTGCCGCCGATCGTCACTCTGCGGCTGAGGAGGCTGCTCTTGCTCACATTGATGCCGCCATCGAGAAGGAGATTGAGGCACGGAAGCACCTTGAGGCCCTGGAAGATGGCAAGGTTGCTTCTGCTTCGCCGGCTGCCGCTGGTGAGGCTGTTGTCTCCCGCTCCGTCCCCGTGTCGCGGTCACGGTCGCCCGTCCGCGCTGCATCGCCTATCGTCGACAAGCAGTCGCAGACCTATGCTGACCATCTCACCACCCTGTCCGAGTCCGGCCGTTATGCCGAGATCCCGGCTGTGTTTGAGGCCATGCTGGTTGCCGGTGTCCAGCCTATTGCCAGCGCCTACAACGCGCTGCTGATGGCTGCCATCCACCTGCCCATTGACCGTATGGAGGTTATTTCCAAGGCTTTGGATGTGTATACCGATATGGTCCGCCGCAAGGTGCTGCCTGACAGCGACACCTTCGACATCCTGGTCGGCCTTCTAGCTTCCCGCTCGCTGGAGCTGGCTGCCAAGAAGACGTCGCTTGAGGAGAAGCGTCTGCGCTACGGTGGCATGGACGAGCCTGGCAAGTTCATGTTCGCCTCGCACGAGCTGGAGCACGCCATCGCCGCGGAGGAGGACCGCCTCGACTACGCTATCAAGCTGGTCGAGAACTCTGTCGCTGCCCAGAAGGCTGCTTACTCGTCGGAGACCTATCACCAGCTAATCTCAGCTTGCGCACAGTCCGGTCGCCTGTCCGACATGCTGCAGCTCTTTGGCCACATGGAGTCGAGCAAGATTGCTCCCTTCGCCGCCACCTTCCCAGCCATGATCACTGCGTTTGCCAACGCTGGCGACCTGATCAGTGCCGTCGAGTGCTACGAGGAGTACCGCAACCTGGCCATTGCCAACGACGCGGGCGAGTCTACGCTGCTCGACCGTCTTGACACTCAGGTCTACGCTGCCGTCATCAATGCCTACATTGTCTGCGACAAGCTGCCCGGTGCTATGAAGTTCTTCCAGAAGATCAATGACCAGTTCGGTGTCCGTGCCTCTGACATGAGGGACGCTCTCATCAACGGTGGCTTCATCCAGGGCTTCACCAGCCGTGGTAACTATGCTACCGCTCTTGAGTGGGTTCAAAACGTCGACAAGCCCACCCAGGCCCTGGCTCTGGGTGAGATTGCGACTGTTGCTGCCGACAACGGCCAGAAGGACCTCGCTGTTGCCGCCTTCGATGCTCTGACCAACACCTTCCCGTCTGCTCTGTCCAGCATGACCGGCCCTACCACCGCTCTGCTGGCTCTGCACGTCCGGTCGGGTGATGTCGCCACAGCCTCCAAGTACTGGCACATCCTGCGCAACCCCCTGGTTGAGGTCTCTTCGTCGTTTATTGAGCCAACCGCCATGTACGCCGTTGCCATGATTGGCTCTGGCCAGGTCGCCGAGGCTTTGGCCGAGTCAGATATCATGTTCGACCGCATCCGCCAGTCGGGTGAGGCCCGGACCCATGCTGCCATCGCTGACGAGATCGAGGAGGGTGTTGCCTTCATCAGCCGCTTCATGCAGGCTCGTGGCGTGACAGATCCCCGCGAGGATGCCTCTTCGGTCGCCTCCTTTGTCCCGCCAGCTTCGTCGTTCGTTTCGTCCCCGTTCCCGTCTACGCCCACAGCTTCGAGCTTCAACGAGACCGACAACTTCGACCCGTATGCCCACAACACCGACTTCAAGGGCTCGTCTCTGATCTCCGATGATCTCGAGGGCGCTCATGGACGCAAGGGCCCCAAGCTCAATGAGGCGCTCAACCGCTTCCGCAACATGCGCCGCGCTGGCCGCCACCCGCGCTACATCACCTACGCCAAGCTGATCTCGGCTGCTTCTCGCGAGAACAAGATGGACCTGTGCCACAACATCCTGGCCATGGCCCGCGCTGATGTGCCCCTTCTTCCCCAGTACGCTGTCGTCCGCTACGGCTGGTCTTCGATCCTCGATGCCATGATTGGCGCTAGCCTGTCTGTCGGCAACCGCACCCTCGCTGAGCAGTACCACCAGGAGCTGCTGAGCTTCGGCTCGGCGCCGTCTGCCAACACTTTCGGTCTGTACATCACCACGCTCAAGGAGTCCACCAAGACTTTCGACGAGGCTTCCGAGGCCGTCAAGATCTTCCACCGCGCCAAGGCCGAGGGTGTCGAGCCAAGCTCGTTCCTGTACAACGCTCTGATCGGTAAGCTTGGCAAGGCCCGCCGCATCGACGACTGCCTGTTCTACTTTGCCGAGATGCGCGCCCTGTCTATCAAGCCGACGTCAGTCACCTACGGTACTATTGTGAACGCTCTGTGCCGTGTGTCGGATGATAAGTTTGCCGAGGAGCTGTTTGACGAGATGGAGGCGATGCCCAACTACAAGGCCCGCCCTGCCCCGTACAACAGCATGATGCAGTTCTTCCTGACGACCAAGCGCGACAAGGCCAAGGTCCTTGCTTACTACGAGCGCTTGCTCGCCCGTGGTATTGCCCCAACCTCACACACGTACAAGCTCCTCGTCGACACCCACGCCACCCTCGAGCCCGTCAACATGACAGCTGCTGAAGCCGTCCTGGACCGCATCCGCGCCTCTGGTCAGGCCCCCGAGGCTGTCCACTACGCCTCGCTCATCCACGCCCGTGGCTGCAACATGCACGATATGGAGGGTGCCCGCCGCATTTTCGACTCGGTTATGAAGGACAAGTCCGTTTCCGCCAATGCTTGCCTGTTCCAGGCTCTGTTCGAGGCCATGGTCGCCAACCACCAGGTTGCCGATACCGAGCCCATCCTGGCCATGATGCGCGAGCGTCGCATTGACCTCACGCCCTACATTGCCAACACGCTGATCCACGGCTGGGCTGCTGAGAAGGACATCTCCAAGGCCATCTCGATCTACTCGTCTGTGGGTCGCGAGCGCCGCGAGCCGAGCACCTACGAGGCCATGACCCGCGCCTTCCTCGCTGTCGAGGAGCGCGATAAGGCCCAGGGCGTCGTCTCGGAGATGCTGCACCGCGGCTACCCGAGCGCCGTCGTCAACAAGGTGCTTGAGCTCCTTGGTGGCGGTGCCGGTCACGCCGAGGAGGCCGCTGCTGCTACTGTTGCCGCTCCGGTCGCCGAATGATTTTCTCTTCCGACCTTTTTTTTGATATTTTTAAATTGTTGTCATTTTTACACAGCGTTATGATTTTTTATGCGGCGTTCTTTTGGGGCTGGGCACGGGACGCAGGGAAACAATAAAGTGGGATTTAGCCGGCGCTATCAAAACAATATGTTTTTGTATTGTTGAGCCACACTTGAAAAAGTGACTCGGCTCTTTTTATTTCTTCTTTATTCTTTTGGGCACCGGCTTGCTCTTTTCTTTTTTTCCCCTATTGCGTGGAGAAACGACTGGAGGAAACCCCATCTTGTTTCTTCTTCATGATTACCCTTTTATATTTCTCCTTTTCCTTTATTGTCACACACACTGATCATGGACCCGGGGCACGGATCTCAAAGGTAGGTATACGGAGGTGGTTGGGTACTTTTGCGGCGTTTTTTGGATATTTTTAGATCTCGATCTTTGCTTATCGGATCTCTGGCGTACAGGGGCCTCTTTTTTTGCTTCACTGTACTATTACCCACATTTGGCTTTGATCTTTTTCTTTTCTTTCTCGTTTTGGATTTCAGGGAGCAAAAAAAGAAGGGTGATATTTTATTATATTACAAGAGGGGGGAAGGACATTCAAAAAGACGAATGAATCCTTGACAAAACCCCCCATAGGCGTGGAACAGCGTTCTCCACTGCCACAAACACTAGAACCAACTCAACTCAAACAATATATACCTCTACACTTTTTTGTGTACCAAAAACGCACTCGGTTCGCTCAAACGCAATGTGACAGCAGTGAGACTTTACTAAACGTCAGATCAGCCATCAGCGGAAAGAGTAAAGGATGTAAACAAAGCAGACAGTCCCAAGAAGTGAAATTGGTAAGAGCTATCGCGTAGAGCAAGTCGAACCCGTTAAAGATCGGTGAGCGCTGCTCCAACTAGCTGGCAGGCTGCATCTCAATACGCGCCCGGGCACCTGGGCCACTCGTGAACGTGTGAAGTTGCACATATCATGTGTTTCTGCTGTCTTCGTATAGTTGGCTGGATGACATGGCATATACGTACCAAGAGTACTGTCTTGGCCCTTTGGCAGAGAAATCCACGGCAGAATTCAAAATTGCGCATGGTATCGACTGATACGTCGTACCGTTACCAAAAGCACATCCTTTTGCCGCTGTTGATTCCTTTCGGCGACTCTTTTGGTGTCCAAATTTACCGGATTTAAACATGATCGAGCCCTGTTGATTTCACCCCAAGAGACAGACCACGAAAGCCGGTGCACCACAGTCAAGGAAAAAAGCTAAACAAGCTTAGAGGCAAGCATGTGCCAATGTACCACAGGAAAGGATTTAAGAGTGGATTGAGAGAATTACTTACTATGTTCAGCAAGTTATTGTCATGGGGGGAAGGAATCACGTTCGCGCTCCGCTCCGTACCAATCAGAAGATGAATAACATTTCGTTGCCACGCCTTGCATTCACACGTTTTTGATGAGGGGAATTTTATATGGCAGCCAATCATGTTGGCAATTGATTTTCTACTACAGAGTGAAGAATAGACAGTGCAACTGTCGTATCCTCTACCTCGTTGAAGTTGACAGCATAGCAGCTACAGCCGGAGGTTGGTTTTCATACCTTACTAGTGCTCTACACTCGTTTCTTTCAAATCAAACAAGCTTCACGCGTGAAAGCTGACAGCAAGACGTAGAAAGAAAATGGTCAATTTCAAGTATTCCAAGACAAACAATACATAGCAACCAGCCTCACTTCTTTACACGGCGTTCCATGGACCGGGCATCTCTCTCCTGGCTCATCTGCTCGAGCAGAAGCACTGTACCGCGAGCATCGGCTGCGATTTGTGTAGGCGTCCTGGTAGGGTTACTGGCAGGAGGGAATTCATGAAACTAGTAACAGAAGCTGGGATCAGGAAATGACTGCGGGATTTGAGGGTGAAGTATTTGTTACACTGAAAATAAATACCCGTACATAACGTTCTGCATTGGCCCATTCACCAACGAAGAGCAGGGCGGTTTCAACATCAAAGTTGTCGCTAGGGGTCGCCATGGTCGAGATCTGTGTTGAGAAGCCTCAAACCCGGGGAGGTATACGTCAAAGAACGGATGGTCGTCCGGATGGCTGAAAAACTTTTAAAATTAAATGAACGAGAAAGAGAAGTAAAAACCGACTGTTGTAAGCTGTTTGTCAATTATGGCACAACGTAAAAAGTGATGAGGGCGCCCGGGGAGAATTTATACAAATCAATGTACGTATCCCGGACGCAAAATGTGCAGTTTGCTCAAAGATTAACATCATTACGCATGTTGTATCCACGAAGCGGTGGAAAACGTAAAAGAGACCTGGTCTGATATGCAGGGCCGAGTCATGATGCAGCCATCCTGTTGTTAACCGGGCCAATGAAGAACAAAATCTCGAGCCTTTATGTCCGCCCCAATTTCTCAAGTGCCAGGTTGCCCTGTCCACTTCCTTTCTGTTCTGTCCACCCCTTATGTTTTTTACCATGTTTACTTGACACTTCTCGACCTTGATTTTTCTGCATGGCTCTCGACAAAAACAGCGCAAGCATACTTTTTTGTCTCTCTTCTTTCTTCTTCTTTTTTTTTTTCTTTTTCTTCTTCTTTTCTTCTAATTTTTCGAGCGCGGGAAGATAACGCAATGTAATCAAGGCCTCGCTGCACTGGCGACCTCCACGTATCTTAATTATGGCTGAGTTTCTGTGATGAGCACTGTGCCACAATGTAGACTAAAAGGTGGTATAGCATTGACAGTACATAAGAATGTGCCGGTGGAGTAGTCCAGTGAATTTTGGATATTATTTGAATGTCGATGCGTAATTGACTCTCACGTTACGGTTGAAAGTATCACATTTAAATGTGTCAAGAACATACAGTCATATTGTGATTCCTAGGCTTTTGTTCACAGACATCTCTATTGCCAGCCAAAACATTTCCGAACTTACAAAAAACCCCCAACAAATACAGATGCGCCGACGTAGCCAGACTTGGAGATCCAGTCGTTTGTGTAGAAATTGAGGAGGAAACCGAAAACAGCTAAAGACACGCCAGTGTATTAGTCTTGGTTCGATACCACGCGGCTTTATGTAGATTGGCGGGTGCGCTGTGCACTGCTTACATTTGAACGTGTACTGCGTCATGGTGATCTCGCCTGTGATGGGTCGGGAGCAGTCGACCATATACACAACACAAATATTTGTGGCCTGCACAACGGTGAAGTTGACTAAACAGTTGTTAGTATATCTCTCAGCAGGGAAGCTCAGGATCAGGTAAATCTGGCAAAGCTGGGGTAACAGGACCGATCGGCTCCACATAAGGTTCTCATTTGAGCGATGCTTGGCTTTGACTTCCAGTCCTTGTGGGGAAATCAGCACTGGCAAGTAGGCCAAATGTGTTGTATTAGTCCAACCGTGTTTTTACATTCTCGACTCTCGACTCCATCCTCACAGAGCCAATAAAAGCAATTCTCTTCCCGAAACGTTGTGCTCAGTTGCCCGCCTTCTTTGTATAAATTCTCTCCAGCTGCGAAGTCGAGGCGGACCATCTTTATTTTGTTCCTCTAGCGTCTCCCCTCGACTGCGTCCACATCTAGACAGGCACAGCGGATGCAGACGAGTTCTGTGGGCTGTATAGATTTGAGGCCGTCTAGAAGGCTAGCTTCACCAAAGTATTCTTCAGCAACTCAGTTGACGATGATGCCGCGCTCTTGTTCAAGGTCATAGACAGAAGCGGCCTGCCTCGGCTGCATTGGCCAGAATCCTGCTTGGCAGGAGCTCTGCTAGGCAATTGTGTCCATCATGCGAGTAGGTCTAGAGACAGGACTTGGGGTAGTGATAAAGGACGGTGACATGGACCTAGCAGACAGATTTGGCACGGCCCCAAGAGGCCACAGACTGATGCTTGAAATTGACGCGAGTTACTCTGAGGGTCTCAGAATGATACCAGGCAATATGCATTGTCCATTCAAAATAAGAAAACGCAAGGGTGGGGGGATGGATACGACTTGCTCCTTCGAGAAATTCGCCGTTCCAATACAGTACAAATTGGGACAAATCCCGGTACCACCTATTAAGACTAGACTCATGAACAAATGCAATGCATCAGAGCCGTGGGAAAACATGCACCGGAAGCTGCGGCAAGGGAAGCTGCGGGAAGCCTTGCGGGATCCCTTTAGCCCCTCTTCCCACCAGTGCTGGCCGGAAAATCGCAACATCGCTTCGAAGCTGGCCCCACCCACCCTGGCTCGGTTTCTCGCTCAAAAGACAGGGGTGTTACCAATGTGTTGGGTCGCGCCAAGCTCAGAGGAGGGAGCCAACTGTTCCTTCCATGTCAGATTTATTACAAGTTGACTGTTTTCAAAGCAAGGGCCGGGTAAAGTGTACAAAAGAAAGTGGCAGCACACAAAATATACAGCAGCTTGCAGAAAAATGGTCACTTGTTCGATCGAATCCTTGCCAAAAACAGCTGAAAATACATTGACTAGAAGCAGAATGGGGAACGGTATTCCTGCAGTATTGACCCTTGGGCGACGGAATAAGTCATCATGCCACCCGAGGGGGGCTTGTTCTTACTGGCCCGACAGTCTGGGACGCTAAGAAAGAAAAAGAAACAAAAAGAAACAAAAAGGAGTCCAAAATGTTGGCGATGGGCCTATTGCAACGTTGGCGACAGGCGGTGAAGGCAAAAAGGAACCACCGTCATGGTACACCCTTGCTTTCGCTTTTCCCTCTCTCATTCCCGACGATCGTTCTCCTTTCTTTTCTGCTGCATCTCTTCAACCAAAGCCACCATGGCGCGTGCATCCTTTGCAATCTCTTCTAGCGCCCGAGGCCGGCTGGTGATAGTTTGAGGTTGATGCTCCTGAAGAAAGAATAGGACATGTTAGACTTTGCAAATAAAAATGTAAGCGGAAAAAAGCTCCTAGGAGAATAGTACGAACCGGTGGCATCAAATCGTGGTCGTCTGTCCAAGTGCCGGCATTCAGCACTATCACGTCACTGCTTTCCATGACCGAGGAACTCATGTAGAAAGCGACCGTATCGATTTGCTTCTCTATTAATGATAGTTCGGGGACACGATAAGGAAAGCGAAGCTCGGAAGGTCCTTTAATAAATATGGCAGAGATATTTCGTGTGAGAAAAAGCCGTTGAAACAGAGGCTGGGTCATGAAGACGTGATGTTTTGAGAGTAGGGAAAAATGTAGAAAGAGAATCAAGCCAGGAAAAAATCCAAGAGTGAAAATCCAAGCCAGTAGGGTAGGCAGGCTTTTATGAGCATTCTTTCCTGGCTGTACTGGCTGCACTACCCACAGCTCTACTCTGACTTTCCTCCCTATCTCGCATTATTACAAGGCTGGCAATGCGTGAGCCGCATGGGACGACGGCCGTTGCAAATATGTTGTACGGTGGTCCCTAGCCAGAAATACAATGATGTGCTGAGTATCTAGGCCAGCACAGTAGTACTCTGGGGTGGTTGTGATAATGGGAGTGGAGCAAATGACAAGAAGACTATCGAGCTCTGGCTTTTGGACAGACATATTGTAAAGAGAGAGAAAAAAGTTCTAAAAAAAAAGAGATAAATGTGACAAGGTTGGGGCTTAAAAGGCGGGCGCAACACGGTTGCATACAAAATATATGCTGCCGCGCCTATTGTGTGCAATCGAGATCCGCTTTCTGCCATCACACCAAAGGACAAGGCGTGCAGCGCTTGACACTCATGTGGGTTACACTTGGGCCGAAACGAGCCGCCCGTCTAGCAAATTTGTCTTTGATTTGCATACCATTTAGTCAATATCTAGTATGTGTGCGCAGTGGGGTGTGTAGTGCCCAACGTGTACGAACTTCAATCATTCGAGAAACCCGACTGGGTACCATGCCGCCGGGTCTGTAACTACCAGGGAGTGGGGGAAGATGGGAGTATCAGTTTAAATTCAGCGCGGTCTGCAAGTGCGTAATAAACCCGATAAGACCAAATAACCCGATAAGACCATTATGGGTAGCACAGTACATGCGTCAAGGTTGTAGTCACATTTTCTTGGGCTTGCTTGCCCTGTCGCCTTGCCAATTTGTGTGTGTCGCACAATGCGTTGTTTGCATAAGTATCGACAATTCCTTTTCTCCGAAATCAAGTGTCGTTTTGTCATAAAATTTTTGGACGGATTTATCGCAGCCACATTGTTTATGGATGCCCGACTTTACGCAGGTCCGTTTCAATGGCCGCTTTCCAGTCGCTCTTGCCCTTCTTGTGAGAAAATCGGTCCAAGTGCCAAATTAGGAAATGGGCGGGTCGCCCCTCGTTAGTTGCCGTTCCATGCCGAACTTTAATACAACGGCTTTTTTGGTTTAGTCTTCGAGATTTTTCATAAACGTACCGTCGCACATCGTTCCCCAAATCTACGTTCCGTTAAACCGTTAAAATGTATCATCTCAAGTTGTCCTTGTGGTACAGCACTCGAGGGATTTTTTGTCCGACGCATGTGTCATGCCTAGCCCACCCACCAAATTTATGTTGTACAATGTGTCTCTGCGCTTCCTCTTTTAAGTTATCTGAGCGGGGCTTTTCTTCCTCTATCTCACCGTAACCTAGCAAGCGTGGGACGGCAGCGCCTTGTTTCTCCTCCAAGATTCTTTGCTAACCTCATGCTCTGCACATTTTGTCTGTTTTATACCCAACTGCCGTAAAATGTTTTTTTTCTTCAGGAACGAGTCCCTTTACCTTGTGGTATTACCAAAAAGACTAACATTGAATACACAAGTAGAATCGCCGAATTTACAAAAACAATTGCTTCGAGCAAAGTAGTCTCATAAAACAAGATGCTCTCGACAACAAGCAATAAAACATGTAATAGAAATAGCCCCAGGCTTGCCAAGATAAAGCTCATGGAAACGACAAAATAAAAAGGCTAAAATGTTAAAACAAAACTTTCCGGACAGGCAGGAATAGCTTTGCTGGTGTCAAAAGTACAAACGGAAATCAAAGACGAATGTCTTTGGAGATGTGATTGGCGGGTTTAAGGCGTGGGGAAGTCGAGGTGGAAGTGCAGGTAGGAGGATATCCTCGATAAGTATCAATAGCAGCACTGAGTAGAAGGTGGCAAAGTGTGGCTAATTTCGTGTATTGAGTCGCCTGTTTTACTTTTACACTTTGAAAAATTCAAGTGTGGCTTGCAGACTCGAGGTTTGCATTGGGATGGCGCCATCAAATAGAAAGAATTGCTATGGGCAACGCCCTAAGCTTCGGAGCTCTAAGAGGCAAAGGCCTGCAAAGAGGATGGTTTCTCTTGAAGGCGGTTCCGGAGTCCATCCCTAGCTTTCTGGACACCATATTCACATTCTGTTTTCTCGTTGAGATTATCTTATGCTATTGAAACTGCATAAGAAAAAGAAGAAGAAAGTAGTGAAGCCAGCCCAAACGAGGAATACAAGCCACGAACAGCCACACCGCGCAAACAACAACCCAAATAGTCACCAAAACACAAATGGAAAATACAAAAGAGTAGCAAAGTAAGAATGCAACTACCTTCAGCACAAGGCAATTTCTCTGCCAACCGAACCTTGCCATTATTAGTTCACAAGCCCATACCCCACCATTACCACAGGTTGCCGCCCATCTCCTCGTTGAGCTGTTCGACGAGCGCAGTCATTGCGCTAGCATCAGCAGCGATCTCTTCGGGCGATCTAACTGGGCCATCTGCAGGCTTCATTTGTTTTGTAACATTTTTGTTAGCATGTTAGCTTCCAACGGTCACATACTGGAGCAAGGCACCAGATACCAGGATAAGACACGTACAGGTTGCTGAACTGGCTGTTGCTCATCTGCCCATCCGCCGGCATGTAGGACGGCGGCCTCGGTATTTTCAGTATCATTCATCTTGACTCGTGCGGTGCAAATGAGGATTGGGGGTTTGGAAGATAGAAGAGTGGGCGTGATGAAAGTCTCGATAAGCAAAACCACGAAAAGAAGACGTGTATTACTTCTTTTGCCAAAGAAAAATCAAAGCAATTGCAGACCAACGAAGTAGACGAGGAAAGTTTTTCACTCTTTCTTTTTTGTTTAAAAAAATAATTAAAGAAAAAGGTAGCAGAGGCAAAGTCTGAGGATATGAGTCGGACGGCAGACAGGCAATCATGAAGCACCAGAGAATTCTGGAAATATGAAGAGGAAAGTTTTGAATGAGGATGGACGGACGAGGTGCCTTTTATGTTCATACTATGAATTTACGAAAGCGAATTTAGCAACGGTGAGAGTGGTCGAAGGGATCATGCATATGGTACCATTAGCGTTTTCAGCAAATGTTTCCTTTAAGTGTTGCCCATTATTGTTTCGTATGCTGCAAGAGAATCGGCGTCAGATTCTTGTGCTGGCGCTCAGCTGGTGCGGATATGCTCCGCTGATGCGGAGTGGTTCCCCTAATCGGGGGTGAGCCGAAGTGCATTTTGGTAGTTGTACTCCGTACAACGGTGGTTTTTTTCCCACTCGGTGTTTGAAGTGGTAGAAGATTGTGCCTCCTGTGTGCCAATTTCGCTCATCCAGACGTCTAAGCATCGTGCACCAAATCGTGAGAACATTCAAGTCGTTCTCTGCACCTCAGATCCTTATGTTCAGCTCAAACATTCAAAGCACAACATTCAGTCACACTGTTGCATTTGCAACACATACTACCGAACGGAAATAAAAGTGTTGTAGAACTTATTGAGGCACAATTCTGCCAGTATCAAATCCATTGAAGGCTATCTCCTAAGTTGCGCTTGTCTTGTCCACCTTTCCCCCGGTCCCCGTTGAATAAACGTTCACTTAGAGATTACTGCTACCAGCAGGGTGACGTGTGTGTACCGCAACAAACACGGTGACTAATAAATGACCTGGGTAGAAGCTATGGGCTCCGCACCCTTGCACAAATGGGGCGGAAAACCAATCAACTGTAGCCGCCAATACTCCGGAGGCCATGATCATTCCCGCTTATACGCTACGATACCACGGGTTCCTCGAGCCCTTTTTTTTTTTTTTTTTTTTTTTTTTTTTTTTTTTTTGCTTTTTTTTGCTTTTTTTTTTTGTTCTTTTTTTGTAAAGCGAGCGCCGGGGAGAGGCTGAGATAGAGTCTCATATGTCAGAACGAAAAATAGACGGTCAAGATAAACAAAAGCAGTCCAACGACGGTAGACGACGCCGTATGGTATGGTATGGTATGGTATGTCCATAGGGTGTGGTATGTCCACAGGGCGGTCCACTCGCGCAACCCCTGAATCCCATATCCCATTGCTAGCATGGCCCAGCCGGTAGTCCCTTTTGCAGTAGCATAGATGGCAATCGAGGCTGAGTTTCTCTGCAAGCAGCCGTAATCTTTGTGGAACTGGTCTTGCCAACCCTACTGAACGGGTGCCACCTGTCACAGCTCGAATGGCTTACATTTAGTTTCGCTTTTTCGCTTTTGCAAAGTACATCCGCTTACAGCATGTACCAGGAAACACTATGGCCTCAGCGCCAAAAATGGAAGAAAACATGTCTCCAAGCATAAATGCAAAAATCCAAAAACGCAAAAAACAAGTAAGCGGTTGCCTAGGTCTGTACGTCGTTAAGCTCCACTTCCAGGCTGAAGTGGAGCTTGCCGTGCCCTGCCTCCCTTGCCGAGCTCATTTGGGCCTGGATCCAGAGAAAACAGGGGCAAGGGGAAGTCTGCCACACGTCCACGTGACCACGTAAAATGACTAATCCTGCAGCACTGCTAGTCCTCAACGGGCAAGAACCTCTCCGAGACGGACGACATCCTACGCAGTAGTATTCAGAATGTGCAATTTTCGGCTTCATTTAAAAGAGAATTTATCCTCGGATGCCCCTCCCTCTCCTCCTTTTTTTTATTCATCTTTAGCCTACTCTGGAGCCTCGGCAAGTGCCTCTTATTGCTCTCCACCACAACATCAATTGATCTCTTAGTCTCAACACGAGAAGAAAACAAGGGCGATACTTTCAAGAGGTAGCTGTGACCTTACACAACACACGCAAACGACTTTCTTTGACACCCCACACTCTTTTTCTTCTCACATTTTCTACAACATAAGCCCCATACACCGCGCGGCGCCATGTTCCGCAGCGGTGTGACCACAGCGACGAGAGCTGTGTCCAAAAGCTCGCCGGCATCAGTGGAGTCAATGGCTGCGGCGGGCACGACCGGCCGGCGTGTGGCCCTCTGGGCAACCGGCGGTCAGCGCTGTGCCACCCTGATGGTGCCGAGCAAGACCTCTGTGACGGCCATCTCGGCCGGCCGTCGCCAATTCCACACCATGCCTACGCGCAGGGCCGCAACAGCCGGCGCTTTAAAAGCCACTCCCTTTGCACCGACCCAAACAGCAACCGCAGAGCCCACTGCTGCCACCGTCACTTCCCCCGAAGAAGACGGCAAGGAAACCATTCCTGGCACGTCCATCCGTGTCTTCCGCACCATCGCCGGGCTGCGTGCCTGGCGTCGCCAGGAGCTTCTCGCGGGCCGGACGGTGGGTCTCGTGCCCACGATGGGCGCCCTACACGCGGGCCATATGGACTTGATGCGTCATGCCGCCCGCGACAACGACTCGATTGTTGTCAGCATCTATGTCAACCCGACGCAGTTTGGCGTGCACGAGGACCTGAGCAGCTACCCGCGCACCTGGAAGGAGGACGGGAAAGCACTTGCTGGTGTGCAGATGTCTCTCGGAGGCAAGCGCAGCAAGCTGGGCAAGATTAAAGCTGTGTTCGCCCCCACGACGGAGGAAATGTACCCGTCGGGTCCGCCCAGCCAGGAAGTCGACGGCCACGGCAGCTTTGTCACCATCACGCCCATCGGCCAGCTCTTGGAGGGCGCCAGCCGCCCCACGTTTTTCCGGGGTGTCGCCACTGTGTGCATGAAACTGTTCAACATTGTGCAGCCCGAGACGGCCTACTTTGGCCAAAAGGACGTCCAGCAGACTGTGGTCCTGCGCCGCATGGTGCGCGACTTTGCCATTCCTCTAAAGTTGGTGGTGTGCCCCACGGTGCGCGACAAGACCGACGAACTCGCACTGAGCTCGCGGAATGTGTACCTGGGCGCGCGGCGACGGGCCGTGGCGGATGTATTGCGGCGGTCGCTGCTGGCGGCGGAGTTTGCGGCCATCAAGGACCACACTCTAACGCATGACCAGATTCTGGCTGTGGCGCACCGCGTGGCAGACGAGACACTGGAGGAACAAAAGGAGATGCTGCCAATGGCGCGAGCCCTGTTTGAGATTGACTACTTGTCGCTGTCTGACATGGACACAATGGAGGAGCTGGGAGGTGACCAGCGTATTGACCAGGAAAAGGGCGCCATCTTGAGCGGAGCAGTACGGATGCTGCCCGTCGAAATGCCAATGTTCGGCGAGGATCTAGGCCACAAAAATGGTCCAATGGTACGGCTGATCGACAACATTATAATCAAGCCCAAGTATGTTTGGGGGAGGAAAAAGTAGAGAGGCCGGGAATGAGGTCTACATTGGAGAAGAGAGGAAGACGGAAGTTTACACAAAACAGCACGCATACGGATATCATCAGCATTGTTTCATTTTGCTTTCTTTTGTATTCTCACATATTTTCGCGTGGCATTTAGGAGAAACCGGATAAAAAAAGTTGCATGTAAGGGATACAAAAAAATAAAAGAAAGAAAGAAAAATACAGGGGTGTAAGATTTGATGATCAACTACGTCGACATTCATGGCCATAGAGCCAAACTTGATACACACACAATTATTCTCACCACGGAATAGCTTGTTATTACGTCCTTGATTGATAGTATCCAAAGTGATTATTGATGGTTATCTAAAAACATACTTAAAAAATAGTACTCAAGTAAAAGCTACAAAGTGACCGAATGGTGATACACAAAAAGGCGGCATTCGGACATGGCTGCCTTTTCTTTCTCTTCTTCGAAACCCATCTTATATCCTCGCTGGCGGTGGCCTCTGCCGGTCGAGTGTCCGCCGCCGCCGCCGACCCTTGCCCTTGGCTGATGCATCACTATCATTGCCGCTGTCGTTCTTGTCAGAAGTACCACCGGCGGTCTGGCTACCGCCACTACCAGTCTTCGGTGTGGCATTCCCCGCCTTGATGGCCTCGTCGAAAAGCCCCGCGCCTACGCGGTCCGCGAGCGCCAGCACGCGTGTGCTGACCGTAGCACCGTCACGACGGTTCTTGCCCTCGCGGCGGCTGGCGGCGATCTTGTCGGTGAAGGCCCACAATTTGCCCTCCGGCCGCAATTCGCCAGTGCCTGGGTCGCGGGGTGTACGCCATTCTGGGTCGAGTTGGAGGCGTGGCTGGTTCGCCTTCGGGTCTTCCTTGGATCGGACAACGCGGACGATGCCCTCTTCCTGGAACCGTTGGTAGGCGTTTTTGAGTGTTTCCTTGTTGACGGCTTCAAAGTAGGAGAGGTCACCCTGGTGGTAGAGTGTTTTGCCGAGCTGCGGGTGTTAGTGGATGAACTCTATCAGATATCCGGGGAAGGGATGAGGGAAGAAACTTACAAACTGTGCACTGTTTTGCGCTTTGGACACTTCGATCCAGATGTCGTCCTTAACATTGAGGGGCGGTGTCAGGCCCATCAGAGACACAGCGGCGAGCCAGCTGGCCTCGATGAAGGGCCAGATGAGGAAACAGTAAAAGTCAAAGCTCTCGCGGCCGGCGGTACGCTCCTGGTCCGACAGGCCAACCTTGACAATCTTGCCTGGTGTACCGTCCGCGGAGGCGGGCTCGCGCTCTAGGTGCAGCATGCCATCGGCCTCGAGGCCGCGCAGAGTACGGTCCAAGTTGGCCTCCAAGCCTTCGCTGGCGAAGATAAACTCGCCACGGAAGAGTGTCGACAAAAACATGACCTGGTCGTACAAGGCCTCGTACGAAATGTCCTGGTTGGAAGGACCGCCGCCCTGCTTGATGCGCGTGTACATGGCGGCGCTGACGAGGGCCTCGGAGATAAAGAGGTGGATGGTCATGTTGCGGTAGAAGGAAAGCTGGAAACGATCGACGGCGTAGTAAACAGGTTCGGCCAGGCCGCCAACGACGCCCACGAGATCCTTGCCCAGAACCTCGAGAGCACGGTCGATGATGTCGGGCAGCGAAGCCGAGTGGAAGTGGGCGACACGGCCACCCTTGGCGCGAATGCGGGTCGTCAGCCACTGTACACGGCGGATCAGCTCTGACTTACCAACGCCGCGTCCACGCAGGGTCAGCAGGACCGTGCCAATGAGAGCGGTCGGCATGACCACCGACACATCGTTGATGTCGGCCAGAACCTTGTAGCCGAGCGTGCGCAGCAGCTTCTGGCGCACGGCCGGGTCCATGGGCGGGGCAGAGGGGTTAGGTGGTGGTGTGCTAGCCGACGCGTCGGCCGCTGCTGTCTCTCTGACGTCGGTCTTGGTGTCGGTCTTTGACGCATGCCTCGTGCGCGAGGAGCGGCGGCCACCCTGTGGGCTCGTGCGTGGTGGCCGTGGTGCTGATGGCTTGCCTGTAAGGCGGACGAGCTGCTCATCGATAAAACTGCGCAAGCTCCAGGGCTCGTGGAAGCGCACGTCGACACGGCCGAGCTTGAGGGACAGTACGGACGAGCCACCTGTCAGGAAATCGGACAGGTTCTCGGCCTTTTTCGGCTGGCCCAGCAGTTCCGTGACGTAACCTTCAGTCTCAATGACCTTGTCGTACTGCGTGCTGACGGGGATGATGATGGTGTCTTCGACACGGCCAGACAGCAAACTATCGAGAATAAAGCCCAGGATACCAAACTTGGGCGACAGCAGCTTGCCCGTGCGCGAGCGGCCACCCTCGATGAAGCACTCAAGATTGAAGCCGCCCTGCAGCATGGTGTCAATGTACGACTGCACCAGTGTCGTGTACAGCATATCGTCGCCAAAGGAGCGGCGGATGTACATGGCGCCGGCGTGCTGCAAGAAGCTACCGACCAGTGGGAAGTTCAGGTTGTCACCAGCCACGACAACGGGCATAGCGATACCGAGGCGGTAGCAAATCAGCTGGAGGCCGACATAGTCGACGTGCGAGCGGTGGCACGGCAAAAAGACAATGCTCTGCTTGGCGTGCTGGGCGCGCTCCGCGACTTTGCGCAGCATGACGACATCCTCGCTGGCGACGTGGATGCCCTGGTGGTAGGCGCGCGTGAGGAGCTGCGTAACTAAATAGTAGGCGCCGCGAATAAAGGCTTTACTCTCGAACTTGCAAATCATGCGGTCGGTCCACTGGTCGGCGAGCTCGGCGAGCCAGGAGGCGATCTGGGCGCGGCGGCGCGTGCGTTTCTGTTCGTAGTCTGGGGAATCGGGCGAGGGAAGCCACCCGGCGCGGCCTTCACGGGCGACTTCGAGCTCGGCCATTTCAGCAATGCGGCGGCGCAAAAGGGGGGCAGACAGGACGGCGGTCTTCATGTTGTCGGTGAAGCCTGGATAAAAGATGGGCTGGCCGATGACATTGTCGTAGGCGCGCCAGCCCGTGCCCGAGACGTAGAGCGACACTTGGCGCAGGAACTGCAGAGGTTCGGCACGGAAGCTGTGCATGGGCTTCATAAGGGCCTCCTCGCGGGTGTCGTCCTTGTCGCGGGCAGTGCCGGTGGGCAGCTCGACGCCAGAGGGCTGGAAGGAGACGGTGTCGCCGAGGATCTTGAGGTCGGGCGCCTCGTCACGCGAGGGGTCGTCGTCGGGTTCGGCCATGGTGGTGACTGAGGGGGTGTGAGGAGAAAGAAAGAAAGAAAGAAAATGCGAAAAGAAGACAGGACCAGACACGAAAATGTTGAAAGCTGATGAGGTCGAGGAAAGGAATGCGACGAGAAAGAGAAATGAGGAATGCAAAAGGCAAAGGAAAAGAAAAGGAGCTACCCACAGACAACCTTCACCTGTCGTCAATGCCAGGTAGGTTACAGTGCAGGTTGCAGGTGCAAGAAATCAGAAATCCGTGCAGCCCATGAGGAGGTTCTAGGAGCCGTGAGTTGAGGAGAGGAGGAGAGGAGAGAAAGTGAGGAGAGACAATAGAGGAGTGGAGGTGGAGTTCGAAATTCGAAATAGCAGCTAGCACAAGTGCTCCTCCGTCTGGAGAGGAAGGAAAGAAGGAACGAAGGCGTGGAGGTGGACGCGGAGTTGGATTGTGGAGGTCAGGTGGAGGCAATTGGCCTATGACTTGCTGTTATTTTCGCTATTTGGGCAGGTGGCAGGGGGGCTAACAGTGGCCAAACGAGGAAAGAGCAACAATAAAAGGGAAAAAAGGAAAGAGCCAAACAAGATGGCGCGCTACTGCCGAGGCTTTGGCCCGAAAAGAAGGCGCGACCAGGTCTGGTCTGCTAGGTCTTTTGAAGGGCAAGAACGACCACGACAAGTAGTAAGAATGAGACGGGGTACGTTGGTCGTACGGTCAGTGCGACCGCAGCTGCAACTTTTTTGAACACTCTATGACACTTTCAGGAGCATTATTCCGTGGCGCAAAAGTAAGTCGTACCAACTACGAAAATAAAAGTTCCTAAAGCAACGCAGCCGGCGTTGGTGGAAGTGCGTGACGGGACTGCAGAATGCAGTCGTCGTGCACTTGAAGGAAAAGTCGATTAGATTCCGGTTGGCACTTTGTCTTCACTTTTTTGCGCAAACGAAACATGCATGTGCTCGCGCATATGAAAATGCGACGTTGATGTTGGTGAAAGACAGGTTCATTTATGAATTATTCATGAGGCTCTCACGTGGTCGGCACGGGCAGGCGCAGGGGCCTGGTCCTTCTGTAAGAATAGCGCTTCTCGGCGCCAAAACAGCTGCAAACAGAGCGTGAGAAAGTCTCCACTAAAATCTGAGATCGAAGCGCCAGGCAAGTGCAAATCTCAAAATATTGTCAGCCTCGTTCAGACACTTTTGTACACCCTTTTTGCACCTTCCAACCACACAGCTTCAACAACATCCCTCCCCTCGGCACAAACTCCGCCAAACGATGGCAACACCGGCTCGTGGTGCTCTGCACCGACTCCTCGAACGAGCCCATTCTCCCGACACCGCCAGTCAAATCTTTACAGAAAAAATTCACCACCGAGAACAGTTCCTGCGACCAACATCCCCAGGCCGGGAAGAGCGTTTGGGAGATGCGGCAGCAGGTACACCATCTGCCGCCGCCTCCTCTCTGGCAGCTGCTGCAGCTGCAAACACTGCCGCCGAACTCGCCGCCGCGGGAGCCCAGGGCCACAACGGCCGCGACGCCCGGCGCCGCGCCCGCCGCATCAAGCAAGAACAGCGGCAACACCGTTCCAACGCCCTCAAGCCGAAGCCTCTGTCGTCGAGGGAGCGAAGAGCCATTGAGAAGCCAGACACTGAGAAGGGGACGCATACACAGAAAAAGGCTGCATACGCGACGTTTGTCCCCCTCCACCGACTATGGCTTGGCTACATCCGCGAGGTGCTGGGCGCGCAAGATTTAAGGTCGGGCGGCGCGGGCGCGGCGGCGAAGCTGACTGCCGCCGACTTCCACGGCGCTCTCGTCGAAGTGACACGCAGCTCATGTGTCGGCCGAGTAGGCACGCGGGGCATTGTGGTACGGGACACGCGGTTCGTGTTTGAGATTGTGACCCCGAAGAACGAGGTCAAGATGTTGCCCAAAGAAGGGTCTTTTTTCCGGATCGAGATACCAGTGGAGGAGGGAAACAAGGACGAAGGCGGCCAATCGAAAAATGGGGAGGGCCAGCCTAAGACAGCACCGGCTGCTGCTGAGACACCCAAACTGGTCATTGAGATATTGGGCTCGCAATTTATGCACCGGGCAGCAGACCGAGCCGGCCGCAAGTTCAAACAGCATTTCTACAAGGAGCTGTAAAGCGACGATGGAGGGCAGCACGTGAAAGGACGGAAGGACAAAGGGACGAAGGGACGAAAGGACGAAAGGACGAGCACGACTTATGATACCCCAGCCAGAGCATATCTGTGCTTTGCATTACATAGACTGGACAACGAAGCATTTTCTATTTATTGTCTATTTTGATTTTGCCGTGGACACCTAAAAGATATCCCACAAGCTGACTTTGCCGTCTTTACTACCGACAGCCAGCCAGTGTGCCGTGACAGCATGCCGTAACCGCCGTTCCTTGATGCTGACATCTCGCCGAGTACTTCGTGTGGCCAGCGTAGTTTTGGCATTGGTTGACGACGATTCCTCTGCAGACGGTGCTGCTGTATTGTCGCCTCCTTTGTCACCAATATGTCCCTTCACAACAGGCGCAAACGCCACAGTAAAGCATCCCGTCTGGTGCCATTTGAGGACGGCAACCTCCTTCATCGTCTGTGCCGCATATACGCGCACGCGTGCATCCCACCCAGCCGTGGCAAATAGTCGCCCATCGTCACGCAGGCGAATTCCTTGCTGGCCGGCGTGTTTAGTGTTGACAACTGTGAGCGGCTGTGTCTCGACTTCAATGGGCTGTGATGGTGCTGCTCCTTTGGGCGGCGTGCTTGAAGATGAGGGTGCGGAAGGCGATGATGTAGCCGCCTCTTTGGCAAGGGCAGCAGATAGCAATGAGACTGGCTTGCCAGTAGATGGCGCCGGTGACGGTGCGGAGGCTGTACTTGGCCGTGCAGGGGCGGGACCGGCAACGGGCATCTTTGCTGCTGCTGGTACACGTATCGGATGCTTTGCAATAACAGCGTCCGCTGCCGACGTCAGAAAATAGGAACAGTCCAGCGCCACATCTAGCGACAGGATGGGCTGGCTGTGCGGCTGTGCACGGTAGACAATTTCGGCCGGGCCATCGGCGCCCTGACGGAGAAGTGCCACGACGGCGACGCCGTTTTCGAATGCGGCAATCAAAACCAGTGTCCTTGGTCGGTCCTCCGCCGGTTCGGTGACGGGTGCATAGAACAGTGCCACGGCCATAATCATGCCCTCCTTGGTGCCTAGGCGGACCGTGTTGATGCGCCGCTGCGATGGCAAGTGGTAGATATCGGCCGCCTCGAGAGTGAGTGTGTTTGGGACGACCACCAGCCGTTCCGTGGATGGACCGCTTGTTGTTGCAAGCTGTGTGTCTGTCGAGTGGGTGGCTGCCGTCACCGCTGTCACCGCTGTCACCGCTGTCACCGCTGCCACGCTGCCCACCAGCCCACACCATGCAAACGCACAAAAGTTCATCGTGTTGACGTCGAGGACGTGCACCATCCACGGCTGGGGATGGGTTGACGCTGGACCTGACGCTGAACCTGAGGCTGAACCTAGGGATATTTTCGTCGTCGACTCCTGATCCATAGGCAGCACCGTGCTCAGCCGCGCCTCGTCGGCCACGCTCACCTGCCACACCACCAGCTTGTGGTCACGGCCGTGCGTCACAATCTGCCCGGCGTCGTCCCACGCAGCAATGCCCAGGATGCTGTTCTGGTGCGCGCGCCAAACACCGCGGGCCCGCACAATGGCCAAGTCCCAAAGGACAACATATCCGTCGCTGTCGCCAGTGATGAGGCGGGTGTCGGCCGTCATTGTCATTGTTTCTCCGGATGACGACGGGCCTGTCCGATCGAGCCGCGCAAACACGGCGGCATGGACTTGGGCGCGGTGGCCGCGCAGGATTGCGGTGGGCTGCGCCGGCAACCGGGCCGCCGCAATGCTTGCTGTGGCCATCAGAAGTGAGCAAGGCTAATATCGTGGACGAGCTCACTCTATGTTGGCTATTCTTCTGTGATGAGAGGCGTACGCCGTAGTTGCAGATGGACGGGCGTTGGATGTCAAGCTTGAGACCCACTAAAAAGTGTAAACTAAGCATGTGCTCCTTCCCTCTTAGCTCCAAACTAGTGAAAATAAGTCGTCAGCAAATCAGAAAGCAACATCTCTTGTAGTATAGTGGTCAGTATACGGGCTTGTCACGCCCGGGACCCGGGTTCAATTCCCGGCGAGAGAGCTTAGTTTTTGCTATTTTTTGCGAAAATGCGCCGCGGATTTTGTTCGCGTCTCTATCTTCTTTTTGTTTATTTTTTTCTCCTATTTTCTTCTGTATTATGCGACGCACGTAGTGTTCTCTGGTGATCATAATATTGTAACAATTGAGAGAAATTTACCACCTGGATGGGTTTTTATCGGACTTATGTTTTAATTTCGATTTTTTTATAATAAAAAAAAAATCAGAGATTGTTGACAAATGCTACAAAAATTGAGCTCTATCCAAGTTTATTTGGCACGTCTATAATTATTCCATGAGACTCTTGTCTTTTTAATAGTTGACCCAACATGCCAAGTCTTGATCCATCATATACGTCGAAAAGCAGTAGCCTTTTGTTTTCTCTATCCCAAAATACCCCTGCTCTATCAGTGCACTTTGGCACCCAGCTCTCGCATGATCCATTCATATACGGCCCATTGTACAGCATTCACGACGAACGCGCGCGCACTGCAGACACCGAGGCCGCGGAAGAAGACGGACATGCCGCCTTCACGGTACGCTAGTCGAGCGATTTCCATTGTGGAAAGACGGTGAGGTGTTGTTGCCGAAGAAGTAACAGAAGTTGCAGAAGTAGCAGTACCGAGAAGCGGTGCCGACGACGGCGACACCGGCAGTAGTGCCTGGTTCTGCACGCGCGTCTTAATCACATCGAGTGGGAACACGCTGGCCCAAGTGACGACGCCCGCCAGGCCGCCGCACATTAACGTGGCAGCGGCGGAGGGCGATGTGGGTGCTGTTGCTGCGGCACCAGTCTCTCTCCCGCCCTGCTCGTACCGCCGCCATGCATCTGTGGCCAGCAGGTACGACCAGAAATAAAAACCGTAGCCGATGCTGTCGCGCAGAGCTGTGACGGTGCCGCCCAGAAAGAAGCCGCGGATGCCCTCGGCGCGCCAGACCTGGCGGGCGATGGACCAGGAGGAGGGGGAACTGGGAGCACTTTGGTCGGCAGTGACAAGAGGTGTGGATGACGGCCCCGCCAAGGCCAGCTGTGCACGGCACTTGATGAGCTCGGTGGGCGCGCTGACAATCCACGTGGCCAGACCGGCAACGGCGCCGGCGACCCATGTCGTGGCGGCGGTGGGTTGTGGATGTGGTCCTTCTGGGTTTGTTGATGAGGCCGACGACCCCGTCAAGAACGTCTCGGCCTGCCGGTAGGACACAAAGAGGAGTGCATTGAGTGCGCCATAGCCGAGAACAGGTGCAGCAGCACCGGTGGCGAGCGCGGCGGTGCGCTGGAAAAGGGTCGGGCGGGCGGCAGCCGAGCCGGCGGCAGCAGCAGCACTAGCAGCTGGGCTCAGCCGGGCATCGCCTCCTGCTTGCAGACGGACTTTCACGAGGTCGAGCGGGTTGCCAATCAGGATACCGGCCGCGCCGCTGATGTAGCCGGCCCAAAAGTCAGCGGACATGGTATGTGCATGAGCTTTGATGGCGACGTGTTGTGAAGGAAGGAAATTGGAATTGCCGAATCAAAGCGAGGTTTTTAGGCCTTAGTGTTGGCTGGTGGCTGCTCGATCACAGGCCAAAGGAACCGCGCTTGGCGTCTTTGAAAGTTCGCTAGCCGTGGGGGCGGGCTGCTATTGGTGACAGATCAGCACCTGTATCTTTCATTTTCAAATGCTTCTCGGAATGGGAAGCAAACAGAGAACAAGGTGGTAGGGGCAACTTTGGCAGACATACGTCGTAGTTAGTTGAGATACTGCAAAAAGGAAAATACAAGTCATGACCACATGAAAAAATAAAAAACGACCCCCCTGGGACTCGAACCCAGAATCTTTGCCACCGGAAAGCAACGCCTTACCATTAGGCCAAGGGGCCGGTGCTTGATTACCGTCGCCGATCTATCGAGACTGTTGACCAGCGTTTCGGTCAGCCACGGGCGAGAGGCATCTTGCATTTTTGCATCAACTACCACGGACTGAAAGAATACCTGTTTGTATTAGGATCTTTATGAATTCTTATTTATAAGGATGTGTCAAATACTGCGCTTGGCGTGGAAAGTTGATCGTGCGAATGAAGCACAACAATGCTCTTCTCGTCAACAAACCCCAGACCAAAACATATTTCGTCTGCTCTCCAGCATTGGACACGAGCAATCTTCGGGAATGGTCCTCTGACTTACTCTGTTTTTCCTGATTTCTTCCACTCCTCCAACACTAGGACACCGTCTCCTTGCCTGTTTACAGTGTATATATATGTATAAAAAAAAGAAAAAAGAAAGAGAGATCAAAGTAAACAGAAAAAGATCAAACAACTATGAACAAAAGTAAAGCTGGCACACAAAGCTTCAAAAAATACAGAACGTCTTCCTTTGCGCCCGGCGCGCTGATAAAAAGAATCAAAAAAAAGGAAGAAATGAATAGGACAAAAAAGTAGATGGCGCACTATAGACAGAGAAAAGGTGGTTGAGATTGAGGAGAAGTAATTGGGTGTGATTGAACGTGATGGGGGAATCCGAGAAAAGAAAGTCTAGAACAGTAGAAAAGAAAAGAGAGGCTGCGTGAAGCACAACCTCCAAAACTGCTTCGTCTAGAAGTTCTCCTTGCCCCAGACGAATGAGAAACTAGAGAGAGGAAAAGTTAGCAACTATTCTACTGGCTGTAAATGAGACTGTATGGTCATAGACGTCGACTTACCCAGGCTCGCTGTACTTGTTGCAGAAAATGTGCAGCGTGCTGCCCAGACCCTTGGGACCACAGAAGAACACACCGGCCTCTGCAGGCGTGTGCAGCTTGCGAATACCACGGAAGATCATGTCCCAGTTGGGACGACCGAAGTTGGTCGGCGCACGCAGACCCGTGATGGCGTCTTTGTCGGCGTTGGCATCATTGATCATAATGTTCGTGGCGTCGTCAATCTTGATCTTCGCCGTCAAGTACGTGTGAATCTCGATGCGGTTGTCAACATCCTGTGCCTCAATAGCTAGCAGCAGCGACCGGAACCACTCAAACGAGCCAAAGTCACGGCAAATCCACACAAAGTACACCTTGGACAGCCGCGTCTTGGACCGCGGGTAGTTCATCCGGTACCAGATCGACTTGAGAATCGAGGCAAAAGGCGTGACACCAATACCGGCACCGACAAGAACCGACACCTCGTACTTGAAGACATCCTCAGAAGCCGAGCCAAAGGGACCGTCCACGTAGACACGGGGAAGAACACGACGAAGGGCCGGGTCAACGTCGTTGTTGTCGCCGTTGACACCAACCACCTTGGAGGCATCCTTGTCCTTACGGTCAAACTCGCAGCCCAGAGCCTTAGCCACCTCGCGAGTGAAGTCACCGACGACACGCATGTGGATTGAGATATAATCCTCCTCGGGAGCGCTGGTCAGAGTGAACGGGTGGTACTGCCAGATCGACACCGCCGGGCAGCTGAAGAAGATGTACTGTCCAGCACGGGTCTTTGTGTGCTCCTTCTTGATCTGAATCTCGCACACGTTGCTAGGGTGCTGAACAACCTTTGAGATGTACGTCTTGTGGCGGCCGCGGAGCTCACGAGCAACACGCTCTGCCAGGTAGACGAAGCCGCCGTACATCCAGTACTGCCAGAAGACACCGACCGCCTGGGTACCGATCGAGATACAGAAAGGCGCAAAATCGGGCTGAATCATGCAGAAAGCACCGTGGATTGACCAAAAGAAGAAGAAGATGACGAACATGTGGTGCGTGTACCAGAAGCGCTCGTAGTTAGCACGGCGCGGCTTCTCGACCGACGTGAGCACCATACCCATGAGGGCAATCAGCATCACGTAGCCCGTCCAGCCGGGGCCGGACACGAAGTTGGCGAGCAGCCAGCCATAGATGCCGAGGTTGTTCTTGGCGGCGATCTGGGCAAAGTTGTTCCAGTGGGCAATGGTGTGGACCCAAGAAAAGAACACAATCGACCAAGCCGTGGTGATGTGGAACGTAATGTTCTTGTCGAACTGGATAATGCCGTTGAGTGGGGTCTGACGAGCGAGAGAGATGAATGTACGGCAGACGGGGAACAGAATCATGGCGACGTCGAAATGAAGTACCAGGGCGGCAGCACGAGCAATCATATATGTCGGGCCAAATGTGTCGCGGGCGATTTGCAAGTTGTCTTTCCGTGCGTAGTTGACGAAACCAAAGGCGAAAACCATGCCATGAAGCAGCATGAAGACAAAGACGAAGCTGAAGAAGGACTTGTTAGCATCCATGGAGTCTCATCCACTGACGTTAAAAAAGCACAATAAAAGCGGGCGGACATACAATCGACGGTAACCCTCGTTAATCATCCAACGGTCGAACTTCTCGCGGTTTGTCAGTTCCTTCTGCTTCTCCTGGGTCATCTCACCGGACAGAAGCATCCGTGTTAATGGCGTCCATCGTGACCGTTCTGACTGCTTCTCCCGGTAGCCGCCGTCGTAATTGTTGTAGCCCGACATGGTCGTGAGTTGAAGAAATAATAATGAGCTCTCGTTAGATGAACTCGATGATCGTATTTGCTGAATGGGGCGTTCACTTCCTGGTAAAAATCCACGACACTCAATCCGCTCGGAAAGCCGGGCCTCTTATTAATCTGCTATGCTTAATGCGTTTGTTGAAGTTGTCGTAAAAATAGAAATAAAAGTAAATGCTGTTCAGAGCCTGCTGAAGAGAAAGATCGACTGTTCGAAGGAAGGAGAGTAATCGGCCTGCGGAAGAAGAGTTTGTACAGTCAATCGTTTTGAAATAAAGAACGGATTTCGAGTTTGCGAGCGAGGTGAGAGGGCAAGTAACGCCAAGAAGAACGTATGAAGTCAGCGATAGACAGACAAACGACTTGTCGCAACAACTGTCTCTCTCTTCGAAATGAGGGAGAGCGGAGACCAACGCGAGGCGAAAACCGAAAATTGGCGATGATGACAAAAAAAAAAAAGAAAGAGGGGAAGAAAAAAAGGGAAGAAAAGAAAAGGGAAGAAGTGAAGACGGGGATTGAAGGAGAAAAGACTGGCTTCGGTGTGGGATGAGTGCAGAAAGGACAAAAACAGAAAATAGGAAAGACAGCACGGAGAGGAACAAGAGAAAAGGAAAGAAAAGGAAGGACAGGAGTACGACGTAGAACAGAAGGAAAAGAATAGAATGTGTGGGATGGGTGGGAGATCGGGGGAGAGTTATGAGGGACGCCAAGCGTCTGGTGCTTCAGAAAACTAAGGTGATCATACCTCGAGACAATGCCTGCACCCGGCGGCTGCTGGGATGGTGAGCTGGGATTGGGTGCGTCTCTGTGTTGGAGGTGCGAGAATGGCTGCCAGGGCCTGGGCCACAGCCTTGACGGTGACAAAGGCAGAGACAAATACGGAGTAACAGAAAAAAGGAATATGTAACAGTTGTATCGTTGTTTTGGCTTTGCGGTTTTGAGGTTTTGCGACTGGGGTCGAGGGTGCTTTGGCAGTGGGTATCTTGCCTTAAGCCCCGACAGGACGTAACTGTGTCGTGGTACGGAGTACAAATAATGGGTCTTCGAGGGCCAGAACAAGATGCCGTAGGCGACTGAAAAGGGGTGCTTCCTAGGGACCGGAGCGAATGTTGACTGTCGAGAAAGAAGAGGCAAAATACCAGTCATTCTAGCAAGTTAGTTTGGAAATTCGATCTGGCATAGAGAAATGAAATGACGATGAAAGTAAACAACACACAAATATGCCTGCCCAAGCATATGCCAAACAGGAGGCACCAATTTCTATTTTTGTTTGCTTTACTGTCTCGAAAACATGGTGATGAGATAAGGGGCAACGAAGCAGGATTTGCACACAGGGGAGACGCCACCATCGTGAGAAACAAAAGGCAAGAATGGCCACACCGGAAGGAAGGTGGACCTCATGCCACGACAGCAGCAGGGAAGGTGCGAACGCTACGCAATACCAAAATGACAGCCGATGGGCTCCTGCATATTGTGTCGGCGCCGGGGCAGTATTGAACGTCTGTAAATATGGGCAGTGCTTGCCGGGGTGGGAAGGAGGGACCTGAGTGAGGTTTCCTTTTTGGCGAATGAATGTAACGCAATTTGTAGAAAGGGGAATGAGAATTGCACAAATATACGGGAAAGTGCGAATGGCCACAAAAATAGGCACAAAAGGGGGAAGGAGCCTGCGGTTACTTTGCAGAGACACCCAACTACGCGGCATCGTGCAAGTATTCTACTTACTCCGTACACCACTGTTAGGTGTTGTCACGGACATTGAGGACGAAACAAACACGGCCGGATTCGGCCTGGGGCGGCTCCATGGGCAGTTTCGATGTGTGGGTCGTATGCAAGACTCGAGGAGAGGGACAAAGTGTGTTGCACCCGCAAGTATGAGGACTGCAACCAGATCTCAGAGTGAACACAAAGCTGTGTGGGTAAGATGGCACTGCATCTGGGCAGATGGATATCTTGAATTCGAAAGCAGAGAAGAGTCTAAGATACAAGAAATCGATGTGCATACTCGTCTTTCGTGGCCATTCTCATGAGAGATGACATGACTTTTGTACGAGGTTTCAGGCTTGTAAGAGGCCAATTGGGCCAAAAAGGCAATCTAGTGGAGCAAGGCAGGAGCGAACGGAGAAGCTGGAGAAGCAAGGAAAGCGCCCGCAAGAATAAGCTCAAAAGCAGCAGCCAGCAGGTACGACCACACAAATATGCAGCACGCAGGAAAGAGCAGTACGCGTCACCTTCCTCTGACGTGAAGCCCGTTAAGAGCATCGTAGCCCTGGGCAAAGGGCTGCTAGGCAGCGTTTGACCAGGGCTCTGGGATATCACAGAACGAGTATATGAGAAAAGAAAAGAAAACAAAGCGGCATTCACAGATGTGTTTGGAAGGCTACAACAATTGCAACGAAAAACCGACAGAAAGAGCAGACGCCCACAGACAGGAGTGGCGCGCACCCGGTCGCATAGGTGGGTAATGGCGCCATTTTGACAATGTGAAGCGGCTTGTGAAGCTGGTTTGAAGGCCACGATGTGTGAAGAGGGTGGACGGTCATCAATGTGTGAATGGGGAAAGAGCGAAAGGAAAAAGAAGAAAGCACCTGCATTTTGCAAGAGAAAGGGGAAAGACTGCATCTCATTGGCTGTTGGGACCCACCTGAAGCGTTACAGGTCGTTTCGTCAGGGGCCTTCTGCGACAAGAAGGGCGGGAGACTTGGGGGGAACGCGGGCCCTGGCCCAAATGGGTGGTGGGATGTCCCGATTGTTTAGCGGTCGGCCAGGGCCATCGAAAGGAAAAGTGGGGCATTTCAAATGCCTGCAGAATATCACGATCTTTAGAAAGAGCCTGCAACGACACCAACACCAACACCAACGTCAACTCTTTGGCAGCCATCCACCTCTATCCCTGCAGCCGTTCGTGCTGAAGGGCACGGATGTATGGGATATTTTCGCTCCACAGACGCCACGCAGCCGGCGAGAACCAAAGGATCGAGAAGATTTTGTCCATCTTCTTGACAACTCATTGGCTGCCGAACTTACATCTCTCCGGCACATCCCAGCCGCCTCGTCTTTCCCATTTTCATGTTGGGCCTATGATGAAAGTCATGGAGATTTTGTGCTAGGCATATATTTGCTTTTATCGCCTTCGCCTCGGTTCTTCTCTACCGGAAAGATGCACACGCTGGACACGTACTTCAGTCCATAAATGCGTGTGTATGTCCAGAGTTCGTGTATGCCTTCTACAGCGATTGGGCGCAAAGCATTGCTGCTTGTATATTCCGTTTTTCCCTTACAAAAAAAACCCTATAATTGCCCTTCTCTTGTAGCCCGCTCTCGAGCCTTTCCCTCCTTTTGAGACACGCCCTGGAAGTCGATCTCTAAATATAGAAACAGGAAGAGTAAAATAAGGAGAACGCACTTTTTGTCACCCCTTTTATGTGTTCTCTTTATCCCCTTACCAAGAGCCGCCCAAAGAAACAAATCACAATTCCTTATCTCGTCTCGTCTTAATCCCCTTTTCATAAACATGGGCATACGCATGTTTGTTTCGCGAGATATGCCACCTATGAACGCACATTTGGAGCGTTGCGGGTCTGCCACGGTCTGCATCTCTATGGGAAAATTGAAGGATAGGGCATGCTGTCGTTGAGAGGGCGCCGTGAATGTCGGGAAACAACTTGAATATTGCCTACAGTAAGAATAACGTGCGTGAGAACAGCAATACAGGGCATGTCCTGCTGTTGTCGTACTCTACAAGATTAATGAAGACGACAAAAGCGGTATCGTGAGATATGATGCTTCGGCAAAAATGAACTACATGGGCAAACGTGCACAGTGAGATGCAATTGCATACTTTCCCTAAATAACGATATCACATCGCTTGCCGTGTATGCTTGTTTTCCGATCCTGAGCCCATTCAATAACATTTCGATATTTGCCGATGAGATTTCAGGAGGAGAACAAAAGCGTGAGCGGAAACAGGAACGAAACGAAGCGGCTCGTTCTGAAGGTGACAAGTAAACAGAACGTTGATGGAAACAAAACGAAGAAACAACGCTTCTGTTAGATCCAACGATTGTGTGCTCCATCTTCACTGAAAAAAGCAAGATGCTTATCACGTCAAACTGAAATTCTGGCTGTGGATTGGAGATATTTATTACTATCTACGGACTACCATACCAGCTCGTCTTGGTGTTCGGCTTTTTGGCTGTCTGATTGATGCTTTATTTTTATATATCGTCTATCACGAAGAAACGAGGTGCAGTCGATCTTTGAAGCATGGGGAAATACAGAAAACAGCAAAAAGAGCAAAGTGCCCTTTGTAAGCATAAAATGCAAAACTTTGAAAGACACTCAAAAATAGGGGCAAGAAACAAAGCAACCCATTTGCACAGTAACATGAATTAAAAAGCAGTTGAGGTGTGGGTGTATGAATGAATGCTAACTGCGTGCGGTAATGCAATAAGGGAGTAGTAGTATTTATGGAATGGAAGTAAATGTGAAGCGTGGCGTTGTGCATTCATGGTATCGTCGTCTGTCCGTCCGTCTCTTCCTCAGATATCCCGCTCTCCAACCACATCCTGGTCATAAAACCATTTGCTCGTCCTATGCCCTTCCCACCTCATCGTAATGCCGATGCAGAACTGCAAAAAAAATAAACAACATCCTCCAAAGTAGCACGACGGGAGTGTGCAGCAACCCCGGATCGTTCAAAGTAAAACAAATCGCGTTAACGGAGGGCAGCAGAGCAGAGCAGAAGTGCCCGCTTTCGCTTTGGCTCTAGCTCGACTCATGTCTGCATGATCGTAACGTGTAAATATATTGCTCCGATACACCCGGTGGTCGTCTCGGCGTAGGTCGAGCAAGTCGTTCAACAAGACGGAATGGGAACAGGGTCTCTGCGTCTAGATGGCGTATTTACGGGTCCACTCGCGCGCGGTCGCCTCGTACTTGGCACGGTCGGTCTTGTACACGTGGGCAATCTCCGGGACAAGCGGGTCATCCGGGTTCGGGTCCGTCAGCATGGAGCAGATGGACAGCAGAACTGCAGTGAGGTTAGTATGTTGGTTCAGCAGGTAATAGTTCAAAAAGTCCAATTGGGTGTGCCTACCTTTGGAAATGGTCAACGCCGGGCTCCACTGGTCACGCAAGATGTCCAAGCAAATGCTACCGTTAGAGTTGATGTTCGGGTGGTAGATGCGAGTTGTGAAGTTGACCTTGGGAGGCTTGAAGGGGTAGTCTGTGGGGAAGTGGATGGCGAGGAAGAAAACACCGCCGGAGTAAGGAGAGTCACTCTGAGGGTTTGTTAGTAATATGATTCATCAAGGCGCCATGCATCGCTGGTGGGTGTGAGAGAAGACCGTTGTCTGCGAGAGGTCTTCTATGGCGGTGGCACGAGATGCTCGATTGTCGTCAAAGTATGCCACGACGTGAGAAGTCATCGTTGTCCCATGTTGTGGCTGTCCAAGACCGAGCCGAATCGTATGTTATCCGTGGACAGCATGTCACGGCGATGAGTACGATCGACGGTCATACCCAACACCACACATAGAACAGCCCTCGCAGACAGCCGGCCTTGTCGTTTGTGAAAGCGATCCTAACTTACCGGGCCCATAATTGTTGCCTGCCAGTGGAACTGTAGAGTTTGTTAGCATCAAGTCTTCTTAAATGTGTTTATCTACGTCTCCCTTCCCTCGTGACCGACGGCTGGAGCGAGTCCACCGACAATGGCATTCGGGGACAAGAGAAGTGACGAGGTGGAAGAGCGGAGAGAGGAACAGTGGTAGGCAAGTGTACATACCAGGTCTTCGCCGACGGGGCCGGCAGAGCAGGACGAGGGCGGATCACTGCGTCATTGTTAGTTAACTGTATTTCGTCAAGAAGGAACCAGAAAGGTGTCGCGAGACCCCTTGTCCCAACCCCGGATTGAGGTAGATTGGTGTGGTGATGACCCCTGACAACTGCGAAAGTACCAGGCATCATGGACAGGCACGAGGCTGTACATGGCGAGCATTCTCGTGCAGCCGTGCAGCGGTCGGAAAGTGGTGATGAAGACGGAAGGTGAATGGGCAGGTGAACAAGAACCAAAAAGCCCCGCGCACGACTCAGCCCCACCTTTGGAAGCCTTATTTTCGGGCTACCCGGGGCGGGGAGAGAGAGAGAAGGGCGGGAAGCAAAGTGGTGACCGGGGACGACAACGATGGGCCAAAAGGAGAGAAATCCGGGATGGGAGAAGGGTAAGGCGACAGAGAAGGGATTGAGAGAGACAACGTACCGGCCGAGATCCGTGAGTTCCTTGTTAATGCGCTTCAAGGCCATTGTGAAGATGTGATGTGGTTGAGGAAAAGAGGAGAAGAGTTCGGCAGCGTGGTTAGCAGCCTATTGTGTCAAGTCTCTAGTTCGTGAAGAGGAATCGACGCGCTCGATGGAGATCGTGAAGAGTAATGTGATGATCGTTTGAGGTTGATGGTATGACGGTTTAAGATTGTAGGTGCTGTTCAAACAAGAGGGATGTTCTGAATAGTTTATATAAGGTCAGTATGGAAGATCGAAGAAACGTGGCGAATGTTGGCGCTTGCTTGCGGCTGGCAACGGGCGTGACGGGGAAACAGTAATGACAGACAAATCTAGAACTGATAAAGCAAAAGAGGAAAAGAGCACAGTGTTGCGTGCAGAGTGCAGATGGGGCAGATGGTGATGCGAGGCTGCGTGAGGATCAACAAAACTTACCGATTTGTGAGGTTGGTTTGAATGGAAAGGGAAGAAGGGAGAGATTTGGTTTTGGAAGCGGCGAGGGGAGAAAAAAGGAGGGATGGTTTTTTCTAGGGGAGAGAACAGGGACGAAAAAGAGGGCCTTGGCCGCTACATGGGGGGGGGCAATGGCCGTCGAAGCAAGAGCGAAAGAGGCCAAATGACGGTGTTTGTTGGTGGGAATGGAGGGGAAAAGAGGGAAAGAGCGACCCGCCGCCCAGTGCCCAGTGCCCAGTGCCCAGTGCGGGTCACTCTTCCTTTCTTTGCCCGTGCCTCATTCTGCCTTCCACCCTGTGTCTCTACCTCCACCTTCTTTTGTCGCCTGGCAAGCAGGTCGCCTGAGCCTGGGCCAATCAACGGTCGTCAGGCACTAAGCTAGTCCGCCCAGTGTTGCTGGGCGTCTATGGCTTCGCTCAGGCCTGGCGGCAAAATTAGGCTCAAAAGGCAAAATTTGCACAGCCACATTGCATTAGATAAGCGTCAATGGTGCATTTTTGGCTGCAACTGTGGCTTGATTTCTGCGATTTGCGCGTGAATGAGAGCTGACACGTCCTGACAAACCGGACATGAAAAAGGCACTTTTGCGACAGACAAGAAACGGGCAGTCAGAAAACCGCCACTTTGTATATACTATTTATGGTCGCTTTTCATATTGTTACAAATCCGAATCGACCGACTTCTATTCTGGGCTATGTGCATGCAGAAAAATGCACAATGTGCGGTGTTACCCAATACCCCAAGCTTCTTCATACCCTGATCTCATTTGCCCTTCAGCCCTTTTACGCTTTGTGAATGTGTGCCCAAGGGACTATTATCGCCTCGATTACTGAGCCTAACCTGGACATGACCTGTTTCTCGCTCATTTCTCTCCTTGTTTTGGCACACGAGATTCAAGACTGGCCAGTTGCGACTGTCTATTCAGGGTTGGTAACGAGAGACAGGATAATGATCAAGACCGGAAAGGGGTCTAACAGTCTAAATCACAGTGTCGCGTGCATTTGTGGAGTCATGGCCTTTGTCTGATTTTACTGGTGAGGTCCCTTCTCTCTCAGTCGTCTGAAATCATCGTGATCTTGCCGCAATTGTTTTGTTTTGCCATTTGAGAATAAGATTGGTGCAACACTGCCGTACTCCGTATATCCAGTGCGCCCTCATGACTCTCAGCTCGTACGAATCAAGCCGATCAGCCTTGAAGAGAGCCTAAACCGTGCTATATACGGAGCAGATATTACTCGGAGACTGGGCGTGTGTGTAAACGGACCGCACTCCGAATGCGCATGCGTCGTTTGTGTGACGAGTTGACCGTATAAGACCATGGCCTGGATTACATTGTTTTTCAAAGTGTGCAAATTCACGAAGCGAAACACGGGCATCTCAGAGTAAGTACTTCGGTTCGCATGGGCAATGGTAACGATGAACAAAACAGATGGCTTGGCTATGTTTTTGAAATATCATTGCTTCGAATACCTTCCCCCCTTTTGATCCTGGGATTCTGCACTTGCCGTCGTCTATGCGAACGCCTGCACGCCTGTAATTGCACGACCAATAATCAGGCTGTGGATGTCGCTCTGGCCCTCGTACGTCTGTGCCACAAACAGGTTGGCCACGTGCCGGCCAATACCATACTCATCGCTCACCGCGTTGCCGCCAAAGATCTCCTGCAGAACGCGCGCGCCTTGCAGCGCCTTGTCGCAGTTCTGGCGCTTGATCATGCTAATCATGTCGGGCAGGCCGACGGCAGCATCGCCGCCGGCATCCTTGACGCGGCCGACCTGAATGGCGGCTAGGGTACCAAAAGCGGCGTCCGTGGCTGCATCGGCCAGCTTCTTTTGGATCAGCTGGTACCGCGCCAGCGGGTTGCCGCGGAACTGCTTGCGGTCGAGGGCGTAGGTGCGCGCACGGCTGATGCAATCCTCGAGCGCGCCCATGACGCCCATGGAGATGCCGTAGCGAGCCTGGTTGAGGCAGCCAAAGGGACCACGCAGACCTTCGGCATGCGGCAGCATGTTCTCGGCGGGCACGGGGCAGTTGTCGAGATGGATCATGCCTGTGATGCTGGCGCGCAGACCGAGCTTATTCTTGATGGCGGGCGTCTCCAAAGTGCCGGCGGGCGCGTCCTTGCGCTCAACCAAGAAGCCGCGAATCACCTTCTTGGGGGTACCGTCCTTGCTCAGGCCCTTGGATGGGTCGGCCACCTTGGCCCAGATGAGCATCACATCGGCAATGGGACTGTTGGTGATCCAGGTCTTGGATCCGCTCAGGTTGTAGTAGCCCTTCTTGGTTGGGTGCTCGACGGCCACCGTCTCGAGCGAGCCAGGGTCACTGCCGTGGTTGGGCTCAGTCAGGCCGAAAGCACCCACGATCTTGCCCTGGGCCATGCCTGGCAAAAACCGCTCCTTCTGCTCCTCGTTGCCAAACTCGTAGATGCCGCCCATGACCAAGCTGGACTGGACGCTCATGCCCGAGCGGTAGCCCGAGTCAACACGCTCGACGGCCTTGGTGATGAGGCCACCTGCGACAGTTGAGACGCCAGCACAGCCGTATCCCTTGATGGTGGCACCGAGCAGGCCCAGCTGGCCCATCTCCTCCAGTTGGGTCTTGTCGTAGTTCTCATTGCGATAGGCCTCTACGCAAGGCGAAAATGCATTGTTAGCTGGATGTACGTTCCTGATATGGAGAGCCTGCAAATTGTCAAGCTAAATGACAACTTGTGCTGTGATTGTGCTGTGAATTGCTCATGCGCAGAGCAAAAAAAGGCTCCCAAAAAGACCAAAAATGTTGGCAGCGAGGGAGCTTCAGCAAGGAGATGCTAGCCCCCCCAAAAGGAAATAATCGAGGGCTGTTTAGCCCAATAAAATACCGCGAAATGCTGAAAACTACCAGCTGTGAAAAGACAGGGACTCTCAGGGAGAGATGTGAGGTGAGGGAGATGAGGAGATTAAATAAGGGAGGTTTTTTTTTGGTCAGCGTGGAGAGGGACAAGTTGAAGAATTTCGCCCCTCCCTTAATGGAGATTTATGAAATCATAAAAATAGAACGTACCTTGGAGGCGAGGCAGCAGCTGCTCCTGGCAATAACGCTCAGCTGTCTCCGAAACCGAAATCTCTTCTTCCGTGAGAAGGCTCTTGGACGAGAGAGGATCTTGCCAATCGAACGTGGTCGCGGCAGGGGTAGAGTAGGCACGACGCGATACGGCGGGGGTGGTCTGGCGGAGGAGCTGACCGCCGAGGCGACGGCAAATGTGTCTAGACATTGTGGAAACTGAAGGGGGTGTGTAGGATGTGGATTGGGGAGAAAAAGAGTTGAAGCAACAAATTCAGATTTACAAAACAAAATCGTCAAAGTACACAAGAACCGTGAGGAGGAAGGTGCTGCTTGACGTCTTTTATGTGGTGTTAATGAAAGGTGCTTTAAGGTGCTCTTCGGGCTTAGTTCCGAACCGCGGTATGATGACTAACGGCGAATTATCCGAACGAGTGCCGACTCGGAGGGCCTGGAGGGGATTAATCGGGAGGTTCAGGGCCTCTGTTGCACCTTTTGTGTGCTGGTGATGCTGGTGATAGCGATGATAGGTACTGGACAAACTGGGAACTACTGTGGAGGTGCGGGCAAGGTGCGGTCACGGCGTGTCTGGCCAGGTTTTTTGTCTCGTTTTGGCGTAGCGGTCAGGCCCGGCAGACGCTGCACTCCTGCAACTGCGGGGGCGGCGGCTTTGGAAGTGCGGGCGCGGGACCGCGTTGGCGCCTTCCTGGCCGCTCTGGCGCTGTTGGGTCGTGCTTTCCCGCATCTACTTTCCCCAAATGGCAGTTGCGTCCCGCCTGGCCACTTTTACGTCCGTTTTAGGTAATTTGTTCTCCATCACTCACCAGAGAGCTTTGAGGGGAGAAGGAGCAAAGAGGAAGAGGAGCAAAACAGAGAAGAAAGAAGCATCGGACTCGCCCCCTTTTCTCTCCTCATTCAGCCTTTCTTCCACTCTACGATGTCGACGGCTCTCCGACAGTCCCTTGTCCGTTTCATGCAGCTACTTTACCCCATTGCTTTTTGCACATTCTCACACTCTGACTCGATTCCGATCGTGCCGCCAAAAATAACGATTATTGGGAAGATCCCTTGACGGCGTCGAGATATCGGCAGTTGGATGAGGGAGAGGAGCACAGATGAAGGGATTCTCTGATGCTTCTGGCAGTTCTCTGGCAGTTGTTGCGTTCCAGATATGTCGGGAAAAGGAGAAGAGTCAACACAGCAGGGCGCCAAGAACTGTCAACCGTGAAGCGAAAGGAAGACGGCCGTTTAAAAGCATACCGGTCACTCGGCGAATTTTGGGTGTAAGATACAACCGCCTTGGCCGAAGAAAAAAACGACACGGCGGGTAAACCAGCCAAGAGACAAATCGACAAGGCGAAGAACGATTCGAACAAGATCCTGGCCCTCAACATCGAGCTCAACATCGCCGGGCATGGACATCGATCTGCCTCGGCCTCGTGGGTTATCGATTCTCTGTGCCATTCTTGCCGTATCCCTCCCAATTTAGAGATGGTTAACAGGAATGTGCCGCGCACCAAACTGATAGGTCTCGGGTCTATCGACCAAAGAGAAGAGAAGAAGGGCAGAGGGCTCTAGGCCAGGCCACCCACGACCAGACCAGGCCACAAGCATCACCTTTGTTTGCTGTGGCGAAACTACTGTGTACTCGCCTTCTCGCCTCACACTATGAACATGGCCAAATTCCAGAGCCTCGCCGTCTGGCCACTAGTATTGACTGGGCGGGTCTTTGGGGCCTTTTTTCTCCCTCCAGCCCCTTGCTGCTTTGCGTTCTTGGGACGGCCTTGCCTCTCAGATCCTTGCCCTTTTGTACCCAAAAGACAGTCCAAAAGCACACGGCCCGTCGCTGCGGAATGCAGATGTTTCAAGCCTCCTCTAAAAAAAGGCAACATACATGCAATTTGCACCTACTCGCGCCAAACCGAGCCAGAGACAAGTCTGCGCGTGGCATGCAGCCCGCCCCTGGGGACGCACCAAAACGGTTTAGTCCAGGAACGCCCAGGCGAAAGAAGAGGCTCTTCTCGCTCTTTGGGAGCGCACTGCAGGTCCCTGACGGGCAGATCACCATATTTTCTCAACAGCAGTGGCTGTAGGCACGCTTCTCTTGCTCTTCCCTACCCTTTCCCGCCTGTTTTTATGTCTCGCATCGTTCCTTTTTGCATATTTGTTGTTTCTCTGCCTCCTCTGCCTTGCCCCGGTTCTCGATCAGTCTGGCCAACGGGAGGCCGTCCTTTGACTCTCCCTATGCCCCATCCAGCGATGGTTTGGCGATGGCAGAGATTTCCTGCATTCTTCATCGTGGCCCCCTGCGTTCTGCAGAGGTCGAACTGGTGGTTCGTCTCTGTTTAATGGCCTTGTTCTGCATAGGAGAACAGCAGACACTTGAGCGATCCTGCCAGTCTCTTGCGCGTCATTTTGGCCTCTTCTCGCCTAGGTGTGGCTCTTCTGCTCACCGTGTCTTTGCCGCAAGAGACACCGCACGAGGCACGCATTATAGTATCTGTGCTGCCTTTCCTCGCACGCCCCTTTTTCATTTACAAACCCCCACATCCCTACCAGTTCCTGACGATCTCTAGCTTCGCGAGGAGGGAAAAGCAAAAAAGAAAGAGGTTGAAGAGACAGAAATGGATCCGCTCCGGTGCAAAAGAGCGCGAAATGCATTTTGACAGCAGAAACCCAAGAAGCTCAGAAATGTAGCCGTTCAAGGGGTGGCAGGTCAAAAGTTCAAAGGTTTAATGGATCTTTTTGCCCAGGAACGCAGACATCTCCAGTCTTGAGAGACGATGCCGTAATTCATATAGATTCCAAGGTCCTCCCTTCATCTCCTTCATCCCTCCCCCCCTTTCTTCCCTTATTCTTCTTTTTCTCCTTGTTCTTTTACACTCTCTTGCTTGTTTGGCAAAGTATTGTGTTATTTGATTCTGTTTGTTCACTCCTTGTCTGATCTCAGTCCTTGGATGGCATCCGGTTTCTAATATAATACCCCATCCTGCCATCACATCACCATCTGCCGAAACAGAATTCCTTCTCATCCTCATCCTCAACGCAACACCAACAACTCGTCCGCAGCTTCTTCTCTCTATTCTCTCTTTTGATACCACACACACTCTTCAACGACCACCACATCTCAACTGCAACGTCTTTTTTTTTACTTCCGCAATCCTCACTCGCCGTTACATTCACGTTCCTCACTTCGCAGCCGTGCGCATTCTTCATCCATCTTAACAACCTCAAACCCTCTTTACGAGTAACATACTCACTCTTCACAACTTTCGCAATGGCCTTCTCTTTCCGCTCTTTCGTCCAGGTGGCCGCTGCCACTGCCATTCTGGCTATTCCGCGTGGTGTTCTGGCTGATACCTCGCTTGGCTGCGTCGCTGTCAGCTCGACCTTCACATCCATGACGTCTGCTGTTGACAACAGCCCAGATACCTGCAAGACAACTTGCTCCGGCGGTGGCTACACGTACTACGGCGTGTCCCAACAGTGAGTTCACATCTTTTAAGCTTTCTGCTCTAAATTCCAGTCACGGGTTTTTGCCCTTCTTTTTCTTCTCTCTCCTCTTCCCTCAACACACATCCTAACCCTTCACCCTTCTTTCATAGATTCTGCGCATGCTCCAACAGCAAGCCTACCATCTCTCAGACTTACGATGCTTCTGCGTGCGACTTTGCCTGCTCTTCGCCCAACGAGGCCCAGACGTGTGGCGGCGAAGACAGCTCCACATTCCAGCTCCTCTACAACCTGTACGAGATCAGCAGCAGCAGCGACACGACCGGTGGTGCTAGCTCAACGGCCCCGACCACCGCCACAACCCCGACCACCACCACGACTAGCGGCGGCGCGGCCGCCAGCATTCCAGCTGCCAGCACACCCGTGGACAACCCGACCGTTTCGTCGCCTACCGATGGCACGTCGATTACAGTGACGGGCACATCCGCCGCGTCTGGCTCGGCTCTGCACGCCGGCCTGTCGACATCGACTGAGGATACGACTGTGTTTATTTCCAAGATTGACTGCAGCTGCACCGATAGCGACAGCATGACGACCAGCAGCGAGGCGCACAAGACGTACGCCGTGATTACTTCGACGGTCCAGGTCGTTGAGACTGTTTCCTGCAGTGGAGGTGAGACTAACCCAGACGGTCAATGCGTGACCACCAGCACTTTCTTGAGCACCGCCACCATCCACGCCTCCAGCACCGTGACCTTGCACTCGGCCCAGGCATCTGCCTCGTCCATCCCGCCCGTTTCTCTGCCAAGTTCCATCTCGGTATCCACACCTTCCACTTCAATCCCGCCCGTCTCTCTGTCGAGCCCCATCTCCGTCTCCTACCCGTCTTCATCTGAGGAATCCTCATCATCATGCTCCTCGCTGTCCAGCGATTTCCTTGAACCCAGTATCTCCTCCTCTTCCGCCCTCACCGGCATCGCAAGCACCGCAAGCACCGCAAGCACCGCAAGCACCGCCAGCAGCAGCACACAGCCCGCCACCACTAGTATCCTGTCTGGCTCTGACTCTGGCGTTGGCGCCGGTCAGGGCAACGGCGGTGGCCACACTAACAATGCCGTCCCCGGCACTTCTTCATCTGCATCTGCATCTGCACCCGCCTCTTCATCTTCATCTGCCGCTGCATCCGCACCCACTTCTGCATCTGCATCCGCATCTGCATCCGCATCTGCATCCGCATCCACTTCTGCATCTGCAACCGCATCTGCTTCTTCTTCTTCTCCCATTTCCTCCTCTTCCATCGCGAGCAGTGCCTCGTCTTCCGCAGCGCCATTTGTCAACTCAACGTCCTTATCCTCCTCATACTCCGTTACCTCTTCCTCTTCCATCAGCCTCGACGCAACATCTACTCTCTCTTCTCTCTCCTCCTCCTCCGACACCGTAGCAGCCGCCTCTTCTTCACCCGCGCCTTCATCCGCACCTTCTTCATCATCAGCACCTGCCTCTTCACCAACATCGACTCCGGCAGCCGGTGGTCCCGGTCCGGCTCTGTCTTCCGCGCCTGCTGTTGTTGCCTCGTCGGCACCGCCAGCAGTCTCGTCAGCACTGCCGCCCTCGGGCCCTGCCTCCGTCGCCCCGCCTCCGCCCTACTACTCGGCCCCTCCCGCCCCGTCTTTGTCCATCAACTACAACTATACGACTACGGAAGAAGTACTAATCACAGTTGTGCCTGTCCCCCTCTCTACAGCCGCTACTACTCTGTCACCTGTGACCACCTCGTCCGTCATAATCCAGCAGAGCAGCAACCAGAACGGCCCCTACAGCAACACCACCCTGCTCACTACGGCCAAGTCCGCCAGCCCGTCCATCACGTCGTCGTCGCCCTATGCCAGCGTCAGCAGCTCGGTGCCCGACACGGTTGTGACGGCGGCTGGTTCGCAGACGTTTGACCAGGTGTCGCTGATGAGCAAGGAGTGGTACCTGTCCCTCGTTGCCCTGACGGTGGCCTTTGTCCTGCTATAAAGCGACAATTGGCAGCGAATGAAAATACGAAAATACGATAATGAAAAACAACAAAAATATCAGAAAATCTCAACAACACCAACATCAACAAATCAGCTCACGAAACTTTTCCTTTGTCTAACCATTTCCCTTATACTGTCTTATACACTTGTCCATGCCCTCATGGTCAGCATCGGTTTGTCTTTTATTGCGTCTCGTTTTAATTACTGGTCTATCTTGGGCGGTGTTTTTGCCTTTTCCGCATTCTCGCGTCTCATTTTTACTTACCTCCTCGAGGCTATACCGCTCTGTTTGCACATCTGTTTGCTTTTTTTAGACGAAAAGAGGAGAAGGTAGACGCAAGATGCTGGGCATCTCGGTCTATTGTTTGATTCCCTTTCGAAGAAGAGCAGCTTTTATTGGAGCGACTAATTGCTTTATACTGGTGGATCGCAGTGATACACATACTCTAGCTCTGTACAAAGTATATTCTAATTCCTGTTAAACGAAAACAATTATCTAAATCTTGGATGCCTCTCTTGGATGCCTCTCTTGAATACTGTGAACATTGACTTCATGCACCTTTCATGCACCATTCGATGCTATCATCTCCGGTCCGTGATCCTATCTAACCTTTCTACGGCAACACACCCCTGGTCGGTGTCTAAAAGTGTCAAAAAGAATCCTACTATCGGAGTTGAGTCATACTAAAATGCGGCCTAGCTATTCCTCCATCCCCTCACCGCAGCGTGCTTGGCAAACTGACCACCAAGCGTTCTTTTGCGCTGAAAAAGGCCGCTCTTCGCTTCTTCCCCAGACTAAGATGTCTCACACTTTTGGGCTTTACCACAAGAGCGCACCAACGATTCCGGCGCTGAGGAATGTGAAGATCGCCATTTGACTTTTGCTCCTCCATTGTTCACCTTCAAGATCGACTTCTTTGACCGCATTCAACGCTTTTTTGCATCAATTGGATCGCAACGGCATCACAAGAAACGACGACAACAACGACGTCGTCGATGTATTTATATCGAGGTCGTTGTCCGTCATTGTCACAGTTCAATTCGGCATCAGCATCCAGAATCAATACAATCAACTCAGCGTTCACTCAACTCAACCTCAACTCGGACCACCGGAACCCCATCCAACCAAACTTTACGTTCTTCACATCCATCAACAATCCATCACCACCATCAACATGAAGGTCACAGGAGCAAGTAATCGTCACATATCATCATAGCTTCTGCTATCGTTCACCGGCTAACCATCCCAGATCTACGTCTACCCCGTCAAGGCCCTCCGCGGCATCGCACTGCCGTCGGCCGAGCTCGGCGCTCAGGGTGTTCGCTATGACCGGCGATTTATGCTGCTGACGACGAAGCGCAGCAAATCGGGCAAGCTGCAAAAGATGCAGCTGTCGTCGTTCCCCGAGTGTGCGCTATTTTCGCAGGAGATGGTCTCCGCCGACGGCGAAGTCGACAACAAAGTCGTTGGCAAGGGCGACAAACAAAACGGCCACAAGAACAAGAACAAGAACAAGCATACGCACAAGCATGCCGGCCTCGCTGTGGAAAAGGATGCAGGCGCGTCCGTAATCGTGCACTACCACCCACCCGAGACGAAGCACGACGCCAAGCCCGTCGACCGCGCCGGTGCTGAAAAGAACCGCATCGTCATGTCGCCCGTGCAGCACCCGCCCCTCCAGATCCCTCTCGACCCCCCCATCAAGTCTTTGAAGAAAGTCGACGTCGATTTGCACGGCAGCCCTGCCCAGGGCTACCGCATGGGCGACAAGTACGACGCCTGGTTCAGCGCGTGTTTCGGGTTCGATGTGGTGCTGGTCTACATTGGCGACGGGCAGCGCAAGGTGTTGGGCGAGACGCTGAAGACAGGGGTCACTGTGCGCTCGAAGAAGGCAAAGGCCGCCAAGACAAAGACAAAGACAAAGTCGCTGGCATCCGTGACGGACAAGTTCTGGCCGCTCATCTTCTTAGAGCTGGTGGCCGCGCTCTGGCTGGAGTTGATTTATGCCTTGGGCATTCGAAAGAAACCGCCACCAGAAAAAGAAGAAGAGGAGCCGTGGCTGACGTTCTCGGACTGTGCACCGTTCCTGGTGACAGCAGAGTCGTCACTGCGTAATGTGGCGGCACGTATGTCGGAGGGGGTGGACGTGCCAATGTACAAGTTTCGGCCGAACATCGTGGTGGACGGCGACGGCGAGGGGGAATGGGCCGAGGACTACTGGGGCGAGCTGACGGTGAGGCCTGGCGTGTCTGCTTCAGCGTCGGATGGTGTACCTTCCTTGGTGGACTCCTCCCGTGCGAGTACGCCCGCTTCTGATGTCGACGGCGCCCGCACGCCAGCGTCCGGCACTGCAACACCTGTCAAGCTACTCCTGACCAGCAACTGTGCCCGTTGCACATCGCTGAATGTGGACTACAAGACAGGCACACGAGCGGCAGGCGAGCTAGGCGAGCTGCTGGGCCGGCTGGCAAAAGACCGGAGAGTTGACCCGGGCACAAAGTACTCGCCCGTGTTTGGGCGGTATGCCTTTTTGGATCAAAGGGGCAGTGACGGCGAAGATGAGGAGGAAGAAGAGGATGTGGTCAGGATTGCTGTGGGCGACGAGGTGACTGTATCGCGACGAAACACGGAACGGACAGTCTGGGACTGGCCGGATCTGTAGGTGGATGGAAGTGGAATGCCATTGTACATATCATTAAAAGCGTTGATTTTTAAGCAAATGCAGCATTTTCATCATACTCATAGCCAGTTCCATGAGCCGTGGCTCTTCGTATTTGTAAATTACATGTTAACGCCTCGCTTTATAACCAATCTTGTCGCATCACGTCTTCTTCCCCAGTGTCATCGCTCAGCTTCATCGTGGCCACCTCCGATATGCACAACGTGGCCGACGTTTGACAGTACTGTCTTGACGCCATCTACTAATCTGTCTCGCAAGTCACTTGCTCCAGAGGCTCTTCCACGTCGCTCACCCCCACAAGGCATTTGCAGAGTAGACTCGGAGATCGCTGTTGGTGCTGCTGCAAGTGGCTGTAAAGGTGACACATTTGCTGTAGGATGTGTCGATGTCAGAAATGCCGATGCTGGCGAGGCGACGCCTGATGTTTTTGTCGTTCCTAGATTGTGAGCCTTCACCAAAGATCAGAAAAATCGAACAGGGCACCCAAATGATGGACATACTGATATTGCCTGCACCTCCAATACCAAAGGACATTCGTCGTTGGGTGTCTCGGACGGCGGATCGACTTCGACGGCTTTGGTTGCGATTATTGCCCTGACTTTGACTGTGCCTGCGGCTGCCGCTGACAATGCCGTTCTGTACACACTCTCGAAACGATATGGGGCCGGGTCCAATGTTGTCGTACGACGGAGGCGGGTCAGCATCGTACTCGTCCTCGAGGATCGTCAAAAATAGATTGTCAGAGGCCATGGTGAGGTGGGCAAGAGCAAGATCAAAGAAGAAGGGTAAAATAAATAAGTGAGATTGAGAAGCCCGCAAGCCCAAAGTCCAGAAAGTGAGTCGTCTCGATCGAACAATAAGCTTTCTCTTGGCGATGGAACTTGGAGCCTGAATATGGGGGAATGTGAGCGGAACTCCCGAATGCCAAGACTTTTCAACGGCGGCGCGATGGCGCACTCGCTTTTATTTAGGGAATTTTATTTCTGGGGCCCGGTCCTGTACCCCAGATTTCTTGGGCTGGGGCACCTCTCACGTCCTGTTTCTCGGTCGATTTGTACTGGTCATTTCCCACTCCTCATTCGGTATGGCCCTTTGTCCCCCAAAAGCGGGAAACCACTAGCCCAGATGATCCTCGTGGATGATCCTCGTGCCCGTCCACGGGTCCATGGGTCCATGGGACTACGGACCTACGTAAGACAGCCAACCGTTTGGGACTGGGCGGCCATGATGAGGTGGTGGATGGAAGGCGAGAAGAGGAGAAGACGAGAAGAGGGAATAGAGGGGAAAGAGAGAAGAGAAAGGGAGTCAAGATGGGCAAATCTCAAAAGGGAAAAGACGAAAACCGACTGTCCATTTCTACACTTGTCTACCTTGTCAACACTTGTTTGGTCACAGAAAAGCAACATGACCACACCGTCTTCTGCTCGCCGCTGGCTCGTGCAGAGATAACGCCAAGACCAACGATTGGGCCAGAAACGGGAGGGCAACGAACCACACGGCGACTATGACACGCACCTCACATCCAACCACACTTCAACCACACTTCAACCACGCTCCATCCACACTCTGCATCCCCGGCATTGCATCGTACCGCAAATCCCCACGAACCGGGGCTAGAACTCAAGTTGAGAAAAGCTTGGCCATGACCGCCATTCTTGAGAGTTGCGTAATCTTGGAGTGTATGTACGACGTATTTTGTACTTCTTCCGAGTACGACGTACACTCGATGTTTTCTGTCTGCGCGTGATCTTTCCTTCTCCCTCTTAACACAGTTAAAGATAAGAAAACGACACACATGGCCCGTGTGGAAATTGTGACGTGACGCATTGACACGAGGAATCGAAAAGTCTGACAGGCAAGTAAGTGTCTGTGTGCGGAGTACGAATTACAATGCTTGAGCGACAGCCTCTGCCGTATCGTATTGCTCCGTACTGTTCTTTCTCTCTCGATTTATTCATGGTCATGGCAAACGCCATTCAACGGTCATCTCCGCGCATTTGGAGCCAGAAACAGCCCACTGCGTAATACGTCAAAGACAGGGCGAGCAAAGAACAAGGCCTAGAACGGCTGAAAGGTCCTTAAGGAAAGGCCCGGAAGTGACACGACCCGGCGCTTGTTGTCGGAGTGGCTTGGCTCTGTTAATTTGGAAGATGATCTCGACTTCTTTTTTAGAGACTGAGCAACGTACAGCCGGCATTGATTTCTTCTCGTTGTAATTATTGGGTAGTTTTCTAGAAAAACGGAATAGCAAGCTAGCAAAGTATGAGAATGATTCAAACCCGGTTATGCCGCCATGGCCGACAACAGACGGTTAATGGCATACAAGGAATACCAATCAACTCGTCAAGATATGCCGCTTGGTACCCGTTACGACGACTGCTCTGAACCGCTCACATGACCTCAGTTTGCCTATTGCTCTTTTCCTCCATCCTCTCGCCTTCACATCGATTGTCCCTACCGCAATTTTTGTCGGGCCATTAATGGATACGGCAGTGGTAACTGTATTGCTGCAGAACAAGGACAGTGTGGCGTTGAGTAAGATTGAAATTGACTCGCTTCATCGCTTGGATGCAGGCTGCGTCCAAGTTCAGCAGAAAAAGGGTGGCCACGCTCTTTATCTGAACGTTTTTGGGATGAATGAATAGTGGAAGAAAAGAGGCAATATAAAACAGACGGAGGCGAGGCGGAGCATCTGTACTGTATGTACGTCGTATGCACGGGCGGGACACGGATGGGACGCGGAAGAAACAACTGTCGATACTGCTCGAGCAGCCTCCGCTTTCTTTTGCCGCGTCCGCATAAAGTGGGTTTGCATCGACTGCCCATGAGTGAGAAGAAAGCGCATTCGTTTCAAGGTGACCTTTCTTCTCCCCTTTCCCTTCTTTTCCCTTCTTTTCCCTTCCCTTCCCTCTGTTTAATCTATTCTCTCAATGGAGATCCCGCTTCGTCTATCCCGGACGGAAGCGAGAGGAGAGGGGGAAAGAAGAGAAATGTGAGGAAGAGGCAGTAGGAGAAGAGGAGAAGAAGGAAAATATCTGCTCCCTGCTTTTTGTTTCCTGGTAGATCTCTTGAGATTGCTTTTTGGTGTTTCATTTCAGAACATACGCTACATCTACACCCCTCGTAGTCACCATCGGCAAAACATCACGACACTCACGACCAATCTAGCCACGGCTACATCAACAACGGATACATCTACACCGACGGCCACCTCCCAATCTGGTCATGGCGGTCATCCTGGCGGCCAAGCCGGCCATCGCTCAAGATGTTGGGCCGGCGTAGTGACGATAACGGGTGGTCCATTCTTTTTGTAACCTTGTAAATTAGTCTCCCTTCATGTATTTTGTAGCCAGTCTCATAATCCAGAACAATGCACTAATAAAGTTGTTTATCACGACGATGACAAAAGTAAATATGTAAACGTAGATGTTGCAGGGAATAAATATTGAGAAAACAGAAAGAAAAAGAAAAAAACATTAGCACGACTTTGTGGTAAATGGGTTGGTCTATCACACCAAAAAAAGTATAGACAAAATACGGAGTATGCGAGCGACGTAAAGGAAATGAAAGATGGCAAATTATCAAGAAAAGTTCGAAAGAGTGAATGTGGTTTATCCCAAACGCCGACTGCCTTGTGGACTCCTGCGGGGCCTCTGAAAGGACCGGCAATTTTCAAAAGGAGTGAAAATAAAAAGAAAGCAAAAGATCGCGGGAGGGTGCTGTCCCTCAAGAGACGCCCTCAAGAGGCGCCCTCCTGCGTCTAGGTAGGATGGTTTGTGTGTGCATTTGTACGCCAATTCGGCCGTCGACCCAAGCAAAGAAACAAGAGGAACAGAAGTAGAGAAACAAGAAGAAAAAAATGTGGTAATATCGAAAAGAAAATGGTATACACAAAACGGGAGTCAAAAAGTCAAGTCACAGGCGAAAAGCTCAGCGCTTACAGCATGCCCTTGCCCTTGCCAAAGAGGCCGAGGCGGAAGCCCTCGCCCTCGCCAGTGCTCATCCACACCAGCATGGACACAATGCCGGAAATGATAACGATTGTCAGGATCGAGGCACCGGCACGGTCACCAGCCGTAATGGGGCCATAAGTCGTGGTTGAGACCGTAGAACCAACACCAGCGGCGGCGTTACCCACACTCGTACCACCCGTATTGTTAGTATAGGCGGCCGCGAGGGGCTCGAGCGTAATCAGGACACTCATCAGAGCACCAAGAGCGTTCATCTCCTGACCGGCACCGGTGTCGCCGTCGTATGAGCTAGTCGTCCAGCGGAAACCGCAGGTGCCGTCGGCGTTGCAGTTCTTGACAGCGGCCTCGGTCGACGTCTTGAGGACGGGCAGGATGGTGTCCTTGATATATGGCGCGACCTGCGTGACCTGGGCCAGCCAGCGGTGCAGGTAGCCCTTGTACGAAAGCATATCGGCCGTGCACTGAATCGAGCTCGTCAGCTCGCAGGAGAGCTCGACAGCGATGCCGTCGGGGAAGAACACATCGAGCGACCGGTTCGTCAAGCTAGTCAGGCGCTGCTCCCACAGAGCGGATCCGTTGGTCTACATTATGTTAGCCAGGAATAAACAGTAGGAATAAAGCGTAGTATGTAGCACTAGGTTAAAGAAACGTACATAGTTGTACATGAAGCCAGCACCCTGAATAAAGGCAGCAGCGACGTAAGAGAACTGCGCCTTGTTGATGTCTGTGCAGTTGTGTTCGACGTGAGCTCCGTCGTAGATGTTGTACGCAGAGTCAATGTAACCAACACTGGCCGTCCAATTGTAAGCCTGCTCGGCCCACTGAGCGTACGAGTCGTTGCCAGTGTAGCGGGCCAGACGGGCGCCGAGGTTGAAGAAGATGCCGTTCGCGATACTGTTCTTGTAGTCATAACCGTTGTTGGACAGGGGAATCTGCCAGCGCAGACCGCCGTTGCAGTACTGTGTGTCCCAGCGGGCGGCTTGGGTGTTAAAGACAGCCTGAGCCAGGGCGAGCCACTGGGGGTCCGTGTCGGGTGGGTTCTCAAAGTTGACCTCGGCGGCGAGCATGGCAGACATGCCCCAGAAACCTTGATCGTCATTACCCAAAGACGCCGTCCAGTTGGCCGGCTCGTAGCTGTTACCCGGCGGGCCGGCCTGGAAGATCATGGAGTACTCGGTGGTCGGGTTGTATGAAGTATCGCCGGTGTAGTACCAGTAGTCGATCATGGTTCCCCACATTGCGCCGCCCTCCCACCAGTAGTAGTCACCATTTGGTGGAGGACCGGGGAGAATGCCGGGCGTCATGCCTGGGGTATTGGTCAGTCATTGTACGGAGTACAAGGGAAAAGAAGAAGAAGAAGCAATTAAGACATACCAGACAGGTTGCCCTTGTAGTAGGACAAGAGGTTGTAGGCAATTGTTGCCATGGCATTCTTTACCGACGCTGTGGTAGCAATTCACGGTTAGCCGTCAGCACGTTCACGATGCGATCGTAATACGATTTGCCAAGCCCCTCTCCTACTTCCCAATCCATGCCAGCGTGCCAAGACCAGCCCACGAGCATTGACATGTGGATCCCGCAGTCCAGGAAGAGTGCAGAATCCAGAGCTGCAGAAAAATAATGATGACGCGTTCTCACACGTGCAGACATCCGGAACATCGTGGGATGTCCAAAATTTCGCTCACGGTGGTCTTGCGATGCAGCAGAGGTTTGGGAGATGGCAGGAGAAGGAGAGGGGGGCGAATAAAGTCGAGTGAAAGAAGGGGGAAACGCACTTGACGAGCTGAGGTCGACATCAATCTGGGCGGTGGCCGTGGTGGCGCAGGCCGCCGCGACGAGGAGCGACTTGAGAAGTGATGGAGCCATCGTGAATCTGGCGGCGGGTGGTGTTGCTCGTTCGATGCTTTCGTATTCGACGATTGATCGCCGTTTAAAATCTAGTTCGTGGTCGGTGTCGCTTGGACTGCGGCGCTTGGCATCACCAGATCGAAAGCGAGAAAATAGGAAGAGTGATGGGCGCTGTCTCGGGAGGGCGAAAGGCGAGCGAAGGGCCAGGCCGTCTTGAGCAATCGATCGCGGCTCTTGGTATGTCTCTTGGACGATGCTTGGGAGTTCTTGGGACTCTTGGGCGTTTCTTGGACGCTCTTGGAGTTTTGTCTTGGCGCTGACTGCCTTTTCGATTTTGTCGATTTAGAGTAAATGGATCGCAGCCGGGCTTTAAGGGGAAATGTCGAAAACGAAACGGACGAGGAAGTTGGATCAAACGAGCGAAAGGATGCGGATGGGAGGTCGCGCGCAGCGAGTGGTGAGTTTGTAAAAGAGAAAGAAAAAACGAGAGAATAGGGGCTTCGCAACGAAGAGAAACGAAAGAACGAAATAATTGGAAGGCAATCGGACCAAAGACGAAAAACAGGTCCTGTTGGATAGTGACAGGCTGGGGGAAGGAACGAAGGGCGACCTGTTTTTCGACTAAAATGCTAGATTGGCTGGGGACGTCTGGGTGCTAATACTGGGCAAAGGGGGCAGCAACAATGGAGGGAAAGGGAGAGCTATCGACAGGTATTGGCTGCTGGGAAAGAGCGAACGGGGGACCAGCGTCAGAGGCAGCATCGTTTTGTGGGAAGTGTGGGTGTGCTTCTGCAGCGGGTGGATTGCCATGATTCCAGAACAGAAGGAGCTATCGGGCCAGTCAAACGGGGAGGCAGCAAAGGGGAGAAAGGCTCGGCTGGATAGGGCGGCAACAGCAACGGGGCAACAGGGCAACAAGGGGAAGGAACGATGAGACGCATCAACGTTCACGCCAGCGGGAGCTGGACGCCCAATCCACCCCCATTCCAGCGGAGCACTGGCCAAAAAGCAGGAAATTGGGCAAATTGGTCAGGACGTTACGGGGCCAGGAACTGACGGCCAATGTGTCTTGCACAGTGGCAGTGGCGGCAACGTCCTGTTTTGCGAGAGGGGGAAAAGAAAAGAGAGGAAAGAGGGAAAGGGAGGGACATATGCGTACGTACGTCGCTGCAAGGGTCGATGTCGTAGTTTATACCTATTTAGGACTAGCTTTGATAGATTTTCACCTGCGTTCTTGCTGTTTTGCAGGTCTTTTGGAGCGCGCAGGGGAAACCGCGCGGACCTGGAAAGGGGAAGGCGCAACCCCCTATTTTTGGACACATTGGTAGCGCGTAACAAAAAGCACGCGGAATTGACAGGCATCGCTGTTAGAGGGATACCTTTGAAGTTCTGTTCCTGCACTCGCTCGACACGCTAAAAAGCGATGCTCACTACGGAGTACTGAGTAGCAGCCCGGACTTCTCCAGTGCTGTCAACGTTCCGTGCAGTGAAGAGGAGCCCGCGCGCCCCAGCAAAGCGATGTCGAATACATCGTAATACGGAGTACTTCGTGCAGATTTCGATGTCAGGGCGACACAACATGGAGCGCATGTACTTCAGGCGAATGAAATTAGATCAGTGAGGCGCAGCACAAAATAAGGTATTACGAGTCGCGACGAGCGCCAGGCAAAGAAATGAACACGAGAAACGGCATCGCAGTTGCCGTAACTGGGAAGATAATGCATTTGGCAAGTGCGAAGGCGAATTGGGTTGGAAGGAACAAAGAGCGACGCAAGTACGTCGTTAGTCAGCAAACAAAAGGAAAGAGCATAGAAAAAAGCAAGCCAATAGCCAACAAGATCAAGGACCATATAGCCAAAAGAAGCAATATCGTCATTGAACGGCCCTTTATCAAGCAAGCTTTCAACCGCACCGTCCCGCTATGCAGCAGGCGGGCCTCTAAAGTGATGTGCCGTTGTGCCAAGAACAGGAAGCTGGGCAGGATCAAGCGGGAGAGACGACCATCACAAGTTGCGGCGCGTTTCAACCAGGGTCGCGGGTTGGCTAGGACGAGATTACCCCGTACGGAGTACAGCGGTCATATTAAGTCACGTGAGAGTTTTGTCCACGTGATATGTCACGATTGCTTTTCACCGAGTACACAATGGAGCATCGCCAAGGGGGCCCATCGTCCAGTATTTTACTCCAGAAATAATTATACTGGAATATGGTTCGTTTCTCATTCAAAGATGAGAAGCATAGAAGGTTAAAAAAGAAGAAAAACGCCAATCACCCCGACCATGTCATATCCCGCATCCAACATAATCGGTCCTAAGTCTAACTTTTCCAAACTATTCATGTTCTATTCTTCAATGGTGCGAGTTCCCCTTGAAATCGAAAGAGACGGCGAAAGGCCGTCGATAAGATGTTCAAAGTATATTTTCTACCCAAGAAGACGAGCAAAGGAAAGAAAGGAGAAGTAAAAGAAGCAAAAAAAAAAAAAAAAAAAAAAAAAGGGGGACTATTGGGCAATAAATGACCGTGGTGGGCAATCAGGGGATAGATGGAGAAATCGAAAAGGCAAAAAATACGTACATGGCTTCATTGGCAGAGCCTGACTGTCTTTCGTCCATGTAGGTGCCTACTACAGAGCCAGCAGAGCCGCAGGGAGTGCATGGTACAAGTAGGACGTCAATCAGTCGTCGAGGCAGACATCATGCGGTCATATGTTAATCATATATTGTTCTTTTTCACGAGTCCGTCAAGGTTCTGCTAAGAGCCATTTGTTTTCCATGCTGTCTTTTTTTTTGCAAGGATACCATCCCATGTCTTTATACCAGCATCACATAGGCGCAGTTCTAGTATCTTGTACCCTTTAATCTTTTACTCCTAGCTTACATGTATATTATTAAACTCCAGGGCGTTTTTGTTGAGCAAAAGTAGACGTTATACATTTAATGCCGTATCGAAATGACAATGTAATGTTGTTATTTGGCACTATGAGCAAGCTGAATAAGATGTCCATGGCAGGACTCACATGTCAGATGACCATGGCTTTGAACCCTATTTTGTGTGTATGTGTGTATATATATATGTATATTATATATATAAGCCCGCCCTCTTCCTAGTCTTCCAGATACTACATCTACAATTTTTACATTCAGGAGAAACCACAACTTCGACAGTACTGACAACGCGAATCACTTCAACACTTCAAACAACCTCAAGACACAACACCCCCACACAATCAACATGGCCAACAACGAGAGTAGCCCACACAATACTTCAGCCACCACACCTGAAGATACTGTGGTGGGTGACGGTGCTAGTGAACAAACAGTCATCAACGACTCAGACTCCTGTCGCAGATACACTGCCGAACCCGAGCCCAGCCTTCGCCCAACACGCGAATCAACGCCAGAACCCGAAACACTGGCCCAAGATGCCAGGATGACATTGGCGCTGGTTCGCGTAGCCATCCGCCGCATATATACCGTCGTATACGATGTACCCCGCGAAATCCACAGAAACACGTGGGATCCGCGACCCCTATCAGATGACAAGATGGCGCAAAGGCAAAAGCAATTTGCGGTCGAAGCCGCAGAGAGCATCCCTAAAGTCCTCGAGAGCCTGCACTCGGTCCTGGTGGCTTTAAACGCAGACAGTAGCCTGCCAGAGACGATGCGGATGATTGCCGACACTGTTGTGGAAACATACAGCCAGCTGGCCGACTTCAGCGCGGAGGCCGACGCCGTCAATAAAGAGGTCGCGGCAAAGAAGAACGCAAAGCCTACCGTAACCACGGCTGCCGATAAGGAGAAAGAAGACAAAGCCAGACTTCAGTTCGAAGACAGTATTTTTCTATCTAGTGGTTGGGTCACTCCTGATCACTGTTTTGTTTACCACGTTATGATTCGAAAGTCGTACGATCGTCTTCTGGAGCGTGTTCGCACTCGAGGACAAGATACCCGAGGACAAGACACATCAGATACAAGAGATCCACCTACAAAGAACAACGAAAACGAACAAAAATTTGCTGCCCAGGCGGCAGTCTTGTTAAGAGTCGACATACGACACGCCATCCTTTCCGCCATGAAAACCCTCACCTCAACCACTGGGTGCCATTACACTCCCAGTATCCTACGCGAGTGGACCACTGTGCAACGGGAGCTTCTCTCGCAGTACGTGCAGTCTTGTACCGGCACGGGTTTCAAGGGCGATGGCACGTCGAATCTGGCAGGCACCACTGTACATAGTATCTCGGTGCTGTACCTGGAGTATTCCCGCTGGCTCTCAAGTGGATCTTAAAGGAGTTGGACGACACGATCGAGCTGAGCGTCTCGGACGAGCCAGGCGAGCTGGACAGCAAAAAAAATGGGAGAGAAAAAACGACAGAGTCAGGCCCATTGTCGAAAGCCCCAAAGCAGCAAAAAGAGACGAGGAGAGCTCCACGGTGGCGCCTCTTCAGAAGCAAAGGGACGACGAAGGATGCCAATTAGATGTAGGATGGGCGACGATGGAAGGTGGGAGACCATGCGTTGACTTTCCCAGTGAATAGATACCATAGATACGGCGCTGTCGCGTGTCCTTATTGCTTATTACAACTTCTTTTTTTCTTTAAAAAAATACTCAACCTCGACACGTCAGATAACAAGTTTCCCACAACGAAAGTAATCTGCACAGACCAACGTCAAATGAAATAATGCAATGGACGGGAGCTGCATTATGCCCAGTGAGAGCCATTTTGAATATTTCTGGGAATGGGGAATGCAATTTCTGTAACGACGTATTCTACGACCCGCCGCAGTCGAACAATAGAAACAATAGGTCAAAAGTGGGGCGAACCCGTGCCACAGTACCAACGTGCAAGTGCCCAGAATTACCCAAAAGGGAAGTTGAGGCCTTCTGGTGGGACAGCTCCATTGAGGAAAGAAACATCATGGCAGTCTGTCAATAAACGGTGTTTTTTTATTGTAGGCCGCAAGCATTGCATCGCCGGCCGGCATAGCCAGGTCGGACTGCTTTATATATACGGAGACGTAAACCTTATTTGCATCTCAGCATGACTTGATTTGTTTCGGACTAAATCGACATTATCATCATCATCATCATCAACATCGACATCGACATCAACATCTACATTGACTGCATCACCGGCGCCATCTTCTTTGACTTCACGACAGCTAGACCATGAGTGCCTCAGCAGCTCTCAGAGCGGCCAGCGCCGTTTTAAATTTTTTGTGCTTGCTCAGAGGCACAGGAGCACTGCCGGTAAAGGCTCTACAGCCCGGCTCGGCCACGATGATGGCGACGACGATGACAACGACGACGATGATGACGACGATGATGACGACGATGCCTACAGTGACGGAATGGCCCAGCCCCTCCAACATCCAGCCGCTGCTGACCGTGACCGTAACCGAGACGGTGACTGTTGGCCTACCCGTCAGCGCTGGGGTATGCCAGCATGGCCGGTCATGACAGCAGCATGCCTATTTTTTCTCTCCTCGTCGACATATCGTCTGCCTTTGTTGAGATGAAAGACACGATGAGACTGATACTCAAGGAGCTCAAGACGGACCTTCGCATAGAAACCGTACTGGCGTGCATAACGGGGAGTCTCACACTGATCGTCGCGTTCATCACTGGCGCTTGGAAGCTCTTCTTCCGGGCTTTTTTCGCACGAGCCTGGAGAAATATCTGGCACAAGCCAACTACAGCACTCCCTATACCTTCCAGCGAGGAGGTTGCGAACATAGTTCGCTCAGGTCTTCTATTTGCTGTCCCCGCCAACGGTGCTCCCCCCGTCCCCATCGCTGTTCCCCTGCAGAGCCAGGCTCCAGCCTATGCACAAGCTGCGGCCATCCTGAAGACGGCCACGACGGGCGTGACAAATGCCCTGCTTTCCTCCATAGCTGCCGAGGCCGCATCAAGCGCCGCCAACCACCCCAGCTCTCCTGCCGCCGTTCTCAATGCCGCCAATCCCACCGTCATCATCCCCGCCAGTTTCGATCCCCCGAGCCGTTCTCCTGCCGACCAACCGGCCAACAAAGATCACGGCGCCAACCCTGGAGGCGCACTCTCAGTTGCACCCACCGGCAACAATGCTGCCTCCTCGTCCAGTGTCAGTATCAACTCCGGGGAAGGCTCCAACAGCGTACGCCGAAAGGGCCTAGAAGGCCGCAACAAGCTCGCCGATCGCGGCGAGCTGTGAGCGCATTCTCTCCTCCTTCTCCCCATCCTTTCTTCTTCTCCTTCCTCTCCGTCCTTTCTTTTTCTTTTTCTTTTTCTTTTTCTTTATCTTTTTCTTTATCTTTTTTTCTTTTTCTCTTTTTTTCTTCTTTTCTTCTTTTCTTCTTTTGCGGTTCCATGCGCTGTGCGCTGTGTGTTTTTTTTTTTTAAAGAAAAAATCTCCAAAAAAAGCTGAAAATATTTTATATAAAAAAAAGCGTCTGATTTCTTTTCCTTTTTCCTTTTTTTTTTCTTCTTCTTTGTCTTCTCTCTCAATCTTTTCTTTTAATTTTTCACATTTTGTTTTGTATCCCGCCGGGTTTTTTGGAGATTTTTCGGGGGGACCAGGACGAAAGACTGGCACCTCTTCGTGGTGTCCTGGACGAGTACTTGCTTTTTTTTCTCTCTCGAGAAAATGGCAAGGAAACCAAGACCAGTCTACTTTGTTTCTCTTTAGGCCGCATTGATAGTCTTTTACCGAACATTGTACATAATATTAAACCGAGTCTCCTCCAACTGTCCGTCATGCTTTGGCTACTCTTGTATCCAGTGCGAGAATGGAGGGTTATCACATCACGTACTGCATCAAACAATGGGATTAGAACGCAAAGTAGATCACGTTTGTATACATGCGTGATGAAAAGGAGGATTCGCGTGACAGTACAAAATCTTTCCAGGACGTCGAATTTTCCTCCTCGGACTTTTGATGTATACTCATACTCAAACAAGGCACGGCGGGCCATCTTCTTTACGTGCACTCATCTTTAGTACTGTGCATAGAGGGAAACAACTCGAAATAGGTATATAACGCAACTCGTCCACCTCGACAAAGCGAAAAATAAAAACGGGATAAGTCAACTGATGAGTTGACAAATATGAGAGAGAGAGAGAGAGAGGCAACAAGAGACGACAAGTGACTAGAAGGAAAAAAAACTAACAAAAACGCACAGGTTGCGTTAGACACAAGATTACTTTTTTATCAACTACCTCCCATTTTTCGACAATCTTCCACACCTTCCAAGCAACACACACACACCTCTCTCGCTTAGCCCTGCTTGGTGGGGACCTCGGTGGCGACGGCGGCAGCCTCGCCCTCGGACGAGTCACGCGCAGCCGGAGCCGTCTTGGGGCGGTGCTTGAGATCAGCCAGACCGTAGTAGACGAGCGAGATGATACCGAGGACGGCCGACAGGACAGAGAAGGCCATGGCAACCTCACCACGCGGGGTCCAGCCATCAGGGATATCGTCGGGCTGGACGTTCTGGCCTGTGAGGTCAGTGTAGTCCTCGGTGTTGGCAGCGGCGTTGCCGACGGTGGGGACGGAGGCGGCAGCGCAGGCGGCGTAGTGGTCATCGGGGACCGAGACACGAGTAGGAATCAGCTCGGGAGCCTCGACGAACGTCATGGCAAGACCAGAGGCCATGTGCCAGTCAATGTGGCAATGGAAGGCCCAGACACCCGGGTTGTCAGCAACAAACCGCATCACGACAAAGCCCTGGGGCGGGAGGACAATGACATCACGGCGGATGGGAATGGCCGGGAAGTCGGTGTGGTTGTTGGGGTCGTAGCCGATCGGGTCACCGTCGAGGTACGAGTTGAAGTCGGGGCCCAGAGGCGGCTCACGCTGGATGACCTGGAAGTTGTGGCCGTGCAAATGGAAAGGGTGAGAGCCACCGTCGCCGTTGTTGAGGACGACCTCGACGACCTGGTTGTGCCCGAGGACAATGGGGTGCGTGTACTCGCCATAGACGACCTCGGTGGTGCGCAGGTCGCCGGCCGACAGCGCCGTGTACAGCGTGGGGACCTTGGGCATAGTGTAGGTAATGTTGTTGAGCTCGGCGTAGTTGTAGCCCGTCATGAGGTTGACCATGTACACCGTCACGTTGATCTGGATATCCGGCTCGGGGAGAAGGGCCATGCCGTCCGTGGGGACCAGCGTGAAGTCATCAAAGGGAACGAGATCGTCGCTGGTGGCGGCCGTAATCACAGCCTGCTCAAGGGGCGCGTCCTCGTTGAGCACAAGCCAGTTGGTGTTGTTGAGCTGCAGGTTGCTCGGGATGCCGTCCATGAGGTCCGAGTCGGCCACCGTGACAATCTTGTAGTTGAGCTCCGTCGTGTTGGCCGTGGTCAGCAGCACACTGTAGCGCTGGGCAATGTGCACGTACAGCACGCTGGCCTCCTGAGGCTCGGTGTAGACACCGTCGACCTCGACAATGGTGAAGTTGTGGCCCTCAATGTAAATGTACTGAGCAATAAAGTTGCCCGTGTTGATGATACGCAGCAGGTACGTCGTGTTGGGCTTGACGGCAAACGTGTTGTTCTGGCCGTCGTTCAAGAGAAACGAGTCGGGGATGGGCTCGGCTCCGCTGGGGTTGTACAGCGACATGAACTCCGTGCTCAGGTCCTCCATCATATCGTGGTACCAGTCAGACAGCGTGATCGGGATCTCCTCCTCGTACTGGCCGTAGAACGGCGCATCCACGTCGTGCACGAGCAGCGCCTGGCGGTAGCCGTCGGGGTAGCAGTAGTCGGTGTGGCAGTGGTACCAGTAGGTGCCGTTCTGATCAACAGTGAAGTTGTAGGTGAAGCTCGAGCCGGGCGGGATCGGGCACTGCGTGAACATGGACGCGCCGTCCATCTCGTTGGTGCCGTTCTGGAACATGCCGTGCCAGTGGATCGACGTGCTCTTGTCGCCGAGGCCGTTGTACATGTTGACCACCAGGCGATCGCCCTTGGTGACGTTGATCAGCGGCAGCGGCCACTCGCCGTTGATGCCAATGACCTTGCGGTCGGCCAGACCGTCGGGGTTGGCCTGGACCCACGAGACGTTAAAGTCATAGTTGACCGTCTTCGCGGCGGCGCCGGCAGCCAGGGCCAGCAGGCCGGCGGCGAACGCGCGGACCATTGTGAGAGAAAGGGGAGGATCACGCACGAGGGCGTGTTTGGATGATGAGTTTGGTCAAACTTGTGTCAACCTCGACAACGAAGACGAGGATGAATACACAAAAGAGAAAATAAGAGAAAAAAAGAGCGGAGGGGGAGGGAGGAGGAAGAATGAGGAAGAGATGAGACAAGAGAGGAAGGGAAATAAAAAAGAGAAGGGGAAAATTAAAAGGGAAGCGGAAAAGAAAAGGAGAAAGAAAAATAGAAGAAATGGCCGATCAGAAGAGGAGATGGACGGGTGGCAGCAGCTAGAGGGGGGTGGGGTGGGAGGAGACCTGGGACCTGGGACCTGGGACCAAGAACGAGGGGACGACTACTGGGAGACAGCACACGGCTAGGTAGAGCAGCCACTCGCAGACTTGACGCTGGGAAAGGTAATGTCGCGGAGGCGGCAAGGGAAAGATGAGATTGACCAGGAGAATAGAAACGAGAAGAACTTGAGAAGGAGAAGAAGCAAGACTCCGAAATTGGAGCTTGAGATGAACCTGAATTTTCTTTCCTTGGGGGGCGTCTTCGTCCCGACTCCTAGCAACAAGCCTGGCTCGGGATGCCAACGGATCAGATAAAATTGTACAACAGGGGGTGAGGACAAGAGAGAAAGGACGACAAAAAAAAAAAAAAAAAAAAAAAAAAAAGCAGACCAAGATAGTCGACACGAGGACCCAGGAAATGGGCAGAAGAAAAAGAGAACAAGCTTCAGAGCTATCCCATGCATAAAGCTAGGAGGGGGTGTGTCGTTCTGGGTGTCGGGTGTGGTTGTGTTGTCTTTGACAAGGCAGACGCTAGAGAGCGGAACCGGAAGGCAGAGATTGGGCCTATTGATTCTCTCGTTTGCCCTTGATATATTCTAAACTCTCCTGGTCCTTTTTCGCTTTCTGTTCAGCGAAACAACCGCGCCCGATACTTTCCTCGGAAAATCTGATAAGATTCTTGCTGAAAACTTTTCTTTTTGGCGTCGAGTCAAGGATTTCGGTACTGGTCGTGGAAGGTCTGAAAAAGAAAAGCAAAAGAGGTTAGCGTCATGGAAGAGTAACTAGCCAAAAGGGGTTCTTTGGTCTGGTTTGGTTGCAGTGGTGGGTCGTGAAGCGTGCAAGTCAAAGTGGAGAAAGCAGAACAGCCAGAAACAAAATACACGACCACAGAGGCTAGGAGAGAGTCCACAGTTTCCCAGGACTCCAGAATCCACTGCTGCCCGTTTGTGATTGCACATCTCCATCCGCGCTCCGTCCACATCCTTTCATGGCTGTTTGCCTCGTCCTTTTCTCTTCTTGGCCTTGCGTCCGGTGAACGCCGTACGGCAAGGTGGCGGAAAGGGAGATGGCATACTAGAGAAAGCGAGAGAGCGAGAGAGCGAGGGAGCGAGCTACGAGAGCTACGGGTGGATGGTTTCTAAACAGTATTACGGCGTGCAAAAAAGGGATGGCGGAGAATGATGGATGCATAAAATTTTGGAAGCCATGTGGGCATGTGGGCAGCGCCATGGACGTCCACGTGTACACAGTACGAAGTAGTGGCGTTGTGCTGTGTCTGTCACCTCTAAGAGATTCTGTCGCATCAGTACGAGTAGTCTTAATTGATAAGAGATGTTAGGAAAGTGTCAGCACGAAACACAAAGGTACAGCATAAAGTCGATAAGAGGCACGAACGCAAGTCGCTGAGCGCAGCTGAATCGTGCCGCTTTGGTCGATTTGTCTGTACGCGGCCCAGTTTTCCCTGTACTTTTTTTTTTTTTTTTTTTGATATCCGGGCCCTCTCTCTTCATTATTCTTCCGACGGCCTTTCTCGTTTTCTCTTTTGGATTTGGCTGGCTGTCCTGTCTCGCCTCGCGGCCTGCCTCGTCAACCGCCGCGTAAACAACTGTTGTACGTAAGGAGCTATTGGTCATCGTGTGGGACGTGGGGTGATGAAGGAAGAGAGGGCTGCGTGCAAAAACAAAAACACCAAATACGCAGACACAGACACAGATACACAAAACAGGAGGCAAAATTCTCTTTGTTTCTACGTTCGAATCGTACGGCACGGTCGCGACAATCTCTCCTAGGACCACTTCTTTTACCGCCATGCGGTCCATCCCATACTCCGTAATAATGGGGATGAAAGATGAGCGGGCACATGGCACATGATGATCAGTAAAAAAGGCAATAACAAGCGAGGGCAACGCTGATCAGTGGTGGGGGTGTTTTCTGGCAGGCAAGAGTAACCCCATAACATGGCGACAGCTTGGCTGCTGTGACCCGTGTGTCTCTTCGTAGCAATGCAGTTTTTCAATTTGAACAGGGCAGGCTGGAGAAAAGGTCTGCCGCTGGGTGGAAGTTCAAGCTTGCGCTGCCAAGACAGTCAGTTATCAATCTATCCAGGGGCGAAATCAGAATTAAAAGATCAAAAAGATAAAGGATCAAGAGCTGAGTGTTATGAAACAGGGGTCGAAGCAGGGAGCAGCAAAAAAAATACGTGAAAGAGAAAACGTTTGAATATTAAAAGTGTGTGCCGTAATTACACGAAAATAAACGATACAGAGTACGCTGGGACTAAATCTCCGTTGTCGGTCTCGACCCATGGTTGTGTACGGAGTGCAAATATCGCATGTTTCTCCCACTTGGTTGCCTTCTTTTTTCGACTGTGCAATAAAATACGGCTTTGCCGATTATGGTAGTCGATTGTGGTGCTGTGCTGGGTATTCCGAATATTTGGTAATGCGTGCAACCCTGAGGCGTTCCTTCCCCCATTTCTGTGCGCCCAGACTCTGCGTGCCTTCCTCCTGACTGGTCCCTATTGACTTTTACAGCGGATCAGATAACTCTAATGGGTGCGTGCTTCGGCACCTGCCCAAAGAGAAATCCGTAAAAGTGGGGCTATTGTATTAGTCTAAATCACAGTCAACGCAACTCGTAAAAATACAGCGAGACAACACATTCACAAGCTTTCCTCTAGCACCAACAACAGTGTCATCTTATTCTTGTCATTATTGACGTTATCAATTCTGTCTTCTCCAGCTGGCGCAGAATAAAATTTGTATCCCAACAGACGTGTTAGCTCCCGGCTGCATCCAATTACTACTTTCGTCTTTTTTTATCAGACGATCAGATAAAATTTTCACAAAGGCACCAAGTGCGTGAAATGCACCAGAAACGTCCAGAATCATACCCATAAAAGCCTTGGCTACCGCACACTACGGACATCCACAGCCGCTGGGTCGAGGCGACAACGTCTCTTCAGAGTCTAGCACAGCAAGCCACCAAATTACGACGGAGCTAGCATGAGGCACAAATACAATACCGAGAAGAGTCAGAGGAGGAGAAATTTTGAAAAAGAAACGAAATAGCAGACAGGAAAATAAAGAGGGGAAAATGTTTACAAGGCACCGGACGCGATTGTCCCGGATTTCTTCAAAGGCTTTTACCTCCTGTATGCACAAGTACCTCTGACAACCAGCCTCTCAGCCACGCGGCGCTGATGCAGAACAGACGATCCGGGGCAGCACCGGGTGACGGGGAGTCGGGGAGGCGGAGAAGTGTCATCAACAGAATCATGATGTGCACATCGCACCCCCGGCTGGCAAAGAAGATCGAAACGTGGAGGAAGACCCGACAAGAAACAAGACTACTGCAACGCCCATACGAACATGCCCATAGCACGATGCACACCCTGACATCCTGACTAGGTTGCCTTATTTTCTTGAAAGCCTGGTAGGCTTTAAGCAGGTACCCAGTCCGTGATCGCAGGGTAGGCATTTTATCTTTCAGCCATCGAAAAGGTTTGGCGATCTTTTACGACATCCATACTGGCGCGCTCTGCTTGGGGTGATGTTTTTCTTCTTTTTTGGCGAGTCTGCAGTAGTGAGTGGGGTAGCAATCATTGTCTGCCCAGAGAAAGATGCTTTGTAGGAACCCAAAGAAAAAAGACCAAGCTTTTGACTGTGAATGGCGTTTGGGTTAATAGTGGGAGAAAAAGAAACGAGGATTGTGGCCCACTGTCAGAAACTTTTTTTCCTCGTCTCACTGACATGGGGCCTATCAAAGAGAGCTAGAGACCGCCGCCCTCCGCCATTCCGCTATGCGGTATTTCCGCCGTACCCGTCCACTCTTTTTTTTTTCTTTTCTTTGTTTGCCTTTTCTTGCATTCTCCTTGCTTGTCCTGTTTTTGGCTTTCTGCTACAAGTACCGCGTCTTGGCCCAGCTCATAGGCCCGTCCAGGCCAGGCACTGGATCAGGAGAGACCACAGAAGCACCAGTGGGAGCACCAGTGGGAGGACCCAAAAATAGAGGTTGATCGGGGTCGTCCCAGGCCTTGGCGTCCACTGAGGTACAGTATTAGGAGCCGAGAAAACTGCCGCCAAGGCGACTTTGGCCGACGACTTTGGCCAAGAGGCCTTTGGTGGGCTCTAGCACGGGTGTACGTCGTAGTGCTGTTTCTGTCCAAGTATCGCTGAAGGCGGTGTTATTTTGTCAACTTAAAACGCCTGACTGTTGAGATTCTAGGCCTGTCTTTTCAGCGTAGGGTAGTGGGAGGAGTCTATGTCTTGTCATGCTGCTCAAGCTTTTTGTGTTCCCGCTGCCGACACTGCTTGGCATTTGCTTGTCTGGAAGTCTTTGGAGAGTGACAGCCTGAAGGGAAACAAACAATATATGAAAAATACAGAGTACAACATACAAAAGAGCAAAAAAGGGTTTCCAAAATCACAAAAAGTCACGACTCAACTCAGGAAGACGCAAGTAAAACTCTATATGCAACTAGTGAGGCTTTCTTTCTGGATATGCAATGTATCGGCGGCAGCAGGAAGCAAGCCACACAAAATTTTGCTGCGTCTAACTCGGCTCGTTCTTGTTTTGTGTGGTTGTACGGAGTATTAATTTTCTTTTCTTACTTCACTTTCAGCCCCGCGGCATTTTTATGCCTCAAAATCAGATCAAGAGAAACCCCGGTGGGATAGTTGCAAAGGGGGCAGGAAAGAGAGGGAAAAAGGCGCACTAGAAAATAGAGCGGATCCAGTCCCGATAATCAGATGGTGCGGAAGATGGAAATGGCCAAATGTCGAGATAATCTCCCCACACCACCTTTCTTTAGAGCCCCCTCCCCCTCCCACAAGTCATCTCTAGCTTTTTGGCCCCGTAATTACAGAAAGCCACGCCTTTCTCCAACTGCTAGGCTCTAATCGTACATGGAACGTTTTTCGCCACATTGAGCTAAGTGCTGGGTCTTTTGTGAAGAAAGCTGTGCTAATAGGAACTGGTACTGGTAGTGCCGCCTTGGTGCGGAATGGTTGCTTTTTTTTTTTTTTTTTTTTTTTTTTTTTGGCCGCCAGTACCTGGTTGCCAGCAAGTGCACAATATGTCGGGCAACTTTTGTTTGTCTTTTTCTTCCGTCTACATATCTCTTCAGTGAACGAGTGTGTAAAAGGGCCAGCCGGAGGATTTTTCAACGTGTCTCCCTCGTGGGAGTGCAGCTCAATCAAGCACAACCCGTGCATGACCTCTTTTGAGTGCGTTGCAATCGGCTGGTGAGATACCTCCAAAAAGAGAGCTTTATCTTGGGCCAACGTCTCCATAAGCTGTCGGTTGATGTGAAAGCACCGCTTCCCTCAACCGATCGCATGACATGTACAAGGCAACGAGGGGGAGGAAGTAGGGAAATAAACATACGAAAAAGTATGTCGTAGTATGCTAGAGCCAAGGCGTAGTTAGAGCATTCGTTCTGGAACTGGTGGAGAGTAGTGAAAGAGGAGGAGTGGGGAGCGACCGGGCCACGGGCCAGTTATCAATCAGTGTTCCTCGCTTTCAGAACGCCGAACCGAGGCCGCTTCGTTTTAAACATGCACCTGTTCCGTGCAATCTTACCAGGGCAAATATCTTGACAACCAATAGCTGAGTCGTCGGAGTATTACGACGTAAATACTGGAGCCTTCATTCCCAATAAGTTCGTTGCGATGTAAGATAATCAACGGGTCATCGACAAAGTAAGGTCAACGAGAAAGACAATATAAACGTTGATCGACGTAAAGGCGAGGCTGAAAAAAGCGAAGAAAAAAAACGCGTGAGGTGAGGGCTTCAAAGCAAAAATATTGTTCGTCCCAAATTAGATGGGCAAGTATCTAAATCCCGACAGCGTGCAGTAGTTTGTCCAAAGGAAGGACACAAAAATATACTATTTATGAGCACCAAAAAAGAGGCGCGCCTAGCAGGGTATGTAAAGCTTGCAATGCTGCAGACATACCGCCAAAAATGCCCAAGATGCTGCCTTTTCAGACATCGCGCCTTTTGCGGTGGATTACTTTTTTATCTCCCTTGACACACTCTTCAATTCTCTTTTCATTTCCCCTATTCATCCAACTGGCCATTCTTCTTTCCGATGCCCTACAAGCCACCGACATTTTCATTTGTTTTATCTGATCTTGCCCCCCAGCAAGCGGACGACCTTGTGTGCCCTAGGGTGCAGTTTGCCTTGTTTGCCACTAGATTATCTTTCATCCTGCCATCTATCTGTCCAGGGCCCGCTACCATCCCGATATTGAAGTTGACCACCATTGAGTTCTGACAGGTTATGTCTAGCCGCGTGACACAATGCGGACGTGTTTTGCAGCCCAGATATCTACGGAGTAAATATATGTACATACATAATACCAGGTGCATTGCATTGTAGCCGCCCCACAACAATTTCAACGAGCAAAAGAACTACTTCCACAGTGGGTGTGGTGGATGTGTAATGTTGACGAAAAAGTTCATCGAGTCGAGTATGTACGAAGTACTCCGTACAGAGCAAAAGGTTCCCTTGATCCTTGATCCCTTGATGTGCAATCCATACCCATATTGCGGCAGAGCTGGACAGAATGGGCAGCTGCTTTTTTATGGTCTAGGCCATGTGCAGCTTGCCATTCGTCAGAAAGATAGGACCACTGGCCCCTCTTTGAAGCTAAAAAAGAGATAAACTCGAAAAACTAGTTGCAAGGAAATACGACGTATACGTCGTAGTCAAGTGCCACAAAGTCGAAAAACTAAGAAAGTCGATAAACTAGCAATCAGATAAAATCGATAAAATGATTAAACGACATTTAGTAGATGACCGGCATCCGTGAGATAAAATCAAGCAACACAGGAACAGGGAAAAAAGAAAGAAACTCGACAAATTTGCGGAACCCAATGGCTTGCCACCTAAACAAGCGTTTCTTCTGCACTTGACAGTGGGGAACTTATTATTGCTGGCGGTCTTCACAAGTGCCATCTGATTGTCGTGGAGCTCACCCTTCCCTTCCACTTACAGCTTTTTCTGGTCATTTCCCCCCTCTTCCCCTTAACCTCGGTCGCTACCCAATCTTGTCTTCTTTTTCTCATAAGTGCTACTCGTATTTTCATTTTTGACGCTTCATGCGCCGGTGTCTTCTTCCTTTTCTTTCCCACGAGCTAGACATCTTCCCGGTTCTTTCGTCGTCCGGTATTCGCAGCAAGAAGCTCACCAGTTTTTTGCCGTTTTGCCATTCTGTAAGCTAACCATAACCTTTCCTTCTTCATCTGTACTGTACATTCACCTTCATCGCCGTCTTTGTTTGACATATCAGCACCATCCCCAAGCTTTCCCTGGTCACTGGTTCGTTCTCCCCGAAGGCGGAGACAGGGATTCTTTTCGTTTCTGTCATGAATTATGACAATAGAATATAAACAACAACGAAAAAAGAACTGAACTAAGCCGTAACTTGCCTTCATCTCCTACGCTCGTCTCGGCCCCAACGCCCCCTTCCCGTTTGATTCTTGTCTCGTGTGCGTCCGTCCCTCGCCCATCGCCAAATTATCTTTTCTTTCCTGGCATCTTCATCTCTACATACACCCCCCTTCTTTGGCACTACCCACCTGGGCAGGCCCTGCTCTCTTGGTCGTCTGCAGCTCCTCCTGCCTACGGAGCACGGCTGGTACTGGTCTCCTCTGGTTTGCTTTTCTGCACGCTGTCAGCCACTGGCGTCTGCTACCACTGCCCTTACCCTGCTTTTTGTCCCTCCTGTCCCCTTGCTCCTGTCTCTCCCCACTCCACTGTGGTAGCTCTGCATCTGGTCTCTTTTTCTTTACCTTCCGCATCCTGTATTTCCTTTCTCTTTTTCTTCTTTTTTCTTCCTCCTCTTTTTTCTTTCTTTTCCTTTTCACACTTCCCATTTCCTCATCTCTCTTTTTTGTTTTTTCCCTCCTTCCTCCCCCTCTCCCTTTTGAGGAACATCTTTTTTAACTTGCTGCTTTTACATCACCAGAAAGCAGTTTTGGTCTTTCACCCCCAAAGACCTCTTTTTTTTTCCACAACAAAAAACAACACCTAGACGTTTTGAAGGAGGATTGCCACAAGCAGTCCTTCCTCCCCCCGAAACAACCGGCACCATGGGCAAAAACGTCTTCGCCGTCCAGGTGTTCTTCATCGTCTTCCGCGAGTGCCTTGAGGCTGTCATTATTCTCTCGGTCCTGTTCTCGTTCCTGAAGCAGGTTCTCGGCGGTCCTGACCAGGACCCCGCCATATACAAAAAGATGCGCCGGCAGGTCTGGCTCGGCGCAGCCGCCGGTGTCTTTATCTGTCTCGTCATCGGTGGCGCCTTCATCGGCGTGTTTTACGGCCTCGGCCGCGACATCTGGGCCAACACAGAACAGCTCTGGGAAGGTATCTTTTACCTGATTGCGACCATCATCATCACCGCCATGGGCCTGGCCCTGCTCCGTGTCAACAAGATGCGCGAGAAGTGGCGGCTCAAGATTGCCCAATCCCTCATCACCCACCACTCCATCAAGAACGGTGCCGGCCAGTGGCTGCGCGAATGGGGTCGCCGCAACGTCATGTTCATCCTGCCCTTCATCACCACGCTGCGTGAGGGTGTTGAGGCTGTTGTTTTCGTTGGTGGTGTCTCGCTGAGTCTGCCCGCCACGGCCTTCCCCATTCCTGTCATCACGGGTCTCCTGGCTGCTCTGATCATCGGCTACCTGCTGTACCGCGGTGGCAACTACATGACCATCCAGGTCTTCCTCATCTTCTCGACCGCCATCCTGTACCTGATCGCCGCCGGCATGTTCTCGCGCGCCATCTGGGAGCTGCAGTACTACGTCTTTGCCAAGCGCGTCGGCTCTGATGTCGGTGAGTCTGGCAGTGGCCCTGGTTCTTACGATATCTCGGAGACCGTCTGGCACGTCAACTGCTGCAACGCCGAGACCGACAACGGTTGGGACGTGTTCAACGCGCTGCTGGGCTGGGAGAACACCGGTACCTATGGCTCCGTCATCTCGTACAACATCTACTGGCTGTTTATCATTGTGTCCGTCTTCTTCCTGCTGTACGAGGAGCGCACCGGCTGGCTGCCGTTTGCCCGTCCCACGCTCAACTTCCTCAGCAAGGTCCCTGGCTTCAAGGGCTGGGCACGCAAGCGGATTGCTGCCCACGAGCTGGACGCCGACGAGGTTGTCAACCAGGTCCAGGCCGAGCACCTGGTCGTTTCCAACTAAGCGGAGCTCATCCCTTTTTATTGGAAAACCAAAATTATCCAGGCGTCTCAACTTGCACCATGGCCCTCCTTGGCCTGTGCTGAGGGCTCATTTGGTATAAGTCTCCATGGTTTGCCCAAATGACTGCCTGGGACATCATCTCGGCTGCCTCCCGCTGAAATATCTTGCCCCGTCTCTCCCTGTCTAACGACCACGTTGATGTTGTCGTTAGATTGGAAGAAACGGAGCAGACAGCTCTCTCTCCCATCTGTGTGCTTGCACACATCTTCTCTCTCCCTCATTTACCTCTTTATGACCTGTTACAATCGACAGGCCAACTTCTTTCCTGTCAAGGGCCTCTCTGACTTTACAATATCCTGTTTTCCTATTTTATTGTTTTCCCGCCCAATACTCGGGCACCAGTTTCATCGTTTTTTGTTGCGTCGAAGCCTGGTGGGGGTGGAAAGAAAAAAGAAAAGTTAATACCACTTTGTCGTTGCGCTTTTTTGTTTGCTATTGTTCCGAGATAAAACACAAATGAATCTACTCTCATAATTCTGCTAGTTGAGCTTGCTCTTTGGGTAGTATGCGGTCGAGTGGTCGGTGGTGTGTCGTGTTGTGTCGTTGTGTCGTTGTTGGAACAACTGTCAATGAACATATGTGTGCTGATGCGTACGATTAAGGTTTTCCTGTAGCCCATCGTGCCTTCCTTTAAAAAAATTGTACTGATTGACGCTATGCTTGGATCGTGCCTTCCGTAACGTCATGTGTGCCACTTCCTATCATTTGTCCTTCATGCCCAGCTCCTCGCTCCTTCCCTACGCACCTTCCAATCCAAATTGAGCAGTCCACTCAGCACATCTAGTAATCTCGTTGGCCCCAACAGACGGCTTCACCTTGGCCACAGCTGCAAAGAAGTCATCGACAGTCAATGGCGGTGCCTTTGCCTTGCCCTGTGGCACATTCTTCCAGGTCATCGGCTGTGCGCCAGCTTCGTTGCCCTCGCACGGCACCCACCATCCGGTCGTGTCACGCTTGAAGTATTTGGCACCGCGAACACGTTTGATGGGCAACATCAAAGCATCTTGAACAGCGTTGGCGACATCGCTGCCGGAAAAGCCGTCGGTACGGCGTGACAGCTCGGCACCGATGGCAATCTCGCGCTGCCCACCAGCTTCGCCGACGACTTCCGTCCAGTCCTCGCCACCGTGGACACGGAACAGCTCAACACGCGCCTCGGCATCGGGCAGGGGAATATGGATGCGTTTTGAGAAACGACGGCGAATGGCCGGATCGAGCGACCAGGGCAAATTGGTGGCAGCTAGCAGGACAACGCCGTCATTACTGCCATGGCCAACACCGTCCAGCTGGACCAGAAACTCCGTCTTGAGGCGAGCTGTCGTGGCATCATCACCGCTTCCGCCGCCGCCGCCTCCACCGCTTTCGCGGCTGTTGCACAACGCATCAATCTCGTCGATAAAGATGACGGACGGCTTCTTCTCACGAGCCAGCTCGAACAGCTGGCGCACGAGGCTCTCGCTCTCGCCGAACCACTTGGACGTCAGGTCTGTGGCGCTGATGCTGAACAGAGTGTACTCGACCTCGGTAGCAACAGCTTTGGCGAGGTACGACTTGCCCGTGCCTGGTGGCCCATAAAGAAGAATGGCCCGCCGCGGCTTGCGCTTCCCCTGAAACATGTGCGGGAACCGCAGCGGGAACACAACGGCTTCCTGGAGCTCATCCTTGGCAGGTGCTAGGCCGGCTACGTCTTCCCATTTCACATTGGGACTTTCGGTGACGATGGAGCTCATCAACGACTCTCGCAGCTGCTTGGCCATACCGCTCTTGGAGTCCTTGTCGCCGCCGTCGTCGTCACCACCTCCACCACCATAGCCCAGGGTGCCAAATTGCGACATCCGGGCTGCGTTCTGGCTCGCGGACATGGACGCCTGGGAGTTGATCTGCATGGCCTCAATGGCGTCTTGCAGGCGCTGCTGGGCTGATTGTTGGGCTGCTTCGGACTGGGCGGCGTACTCGGCCTGTGCCAGAGCCAATTGCTGCTCGGCCAGAATCTTTTGTTGAGCCTGCGCTGCTTGCAGGGTTTGCGAGTATGTCGACCCGATTTGCGAGCCCGTGTCGACAAAAAGTTTAAAAATGTCCTTGACGGTACTGCGGAGGGAAGGCTGAGCGGGCGTCTCGCGGGGCAGATTCCGAGTGCCGTCTGCAGCCGCGTCGTCCTTCCCCTTCCCACCGCCAACTGCCGCCTCAAATTCGGCCGCCTCGATCCGCGCCTTGAGCCCGTACTGGTCATTGATACCCCGCAGGTACTGCTGGATTGCCACCAGGTATATGGCTTGCACGAACTCTTCGCGGTCCAGCAGTCCATTGTGGTCCAGGTCGGACTTCTCCCAGATCATGTCAATGTCCTCGCTACTCAGGTTAGACTCCGTGAATAGCTGCAGCGCATGTGCCGCAGTCACGTACTTGGGCTCTTCAACAACGCCCATTGTGCACACCTCCCAAAGTTGTGTGGCGATGCTATGGATATCGGCTGGCATGGCCAGAGTGTTGACAATGGCATCGATTCGCTCCTCGTCTTCAGACTTGGGTGGCTCTTTCTCCTCCTGCTCCTTCTCTTCCTCGGGAAGGAGGATTGGCGGAACCTGTTGGTCTTGTTCTTCGGGGCGCAAAAACGATGGAAGAGGAGACGCTGGTGTGTCAGGCGTTGCCACGGTGGGAATATAAGGGGTCGGTGTTCCGTTCGTTCTCGGTGGTAGTGACACGCCGGGGATGTACGGAGTCGGAGTCGAAGTCGGAGGTGATCGCGGCTGGGCCTGGACAGATGCTGGCCGAGGTGGTAGTCCCGGGGCAGCTCCAGGTGGTGCGCCAGGCAGGACACCCGGAGGGGCTCCTGGCGGTGCCGATGCTGGCGGTGTCGGTGGTGGGGGCGGAAGCTGGGTGATTGGAGGAGCAGCTACCGCCAACAGGTGCACGGGCGGTCGCTGGCCGACCACGACGTACTGCATGGCCTCGCCGCTCAGGCCATGCTGCCGCAGACTGTACGGATACGCCTTGGCCGTGTTCCCCAGGAACGACGCAAACTCCAAGAAATACAGATTGCCATCCCATGGGCACAAGGTCGTCCGCTTGCCCAGCTGGAAACCAGCGGACAACATGTCCACGCCGACTGTCAGTGCACGCAATTCTGCAACCAAACTGTCAGGCAGGCCCTGCCAGCGGAGAGCGCCGCCGCGTGCCTTGATGAGGACACTGTCAGAAGGGCCCCAAAAGACATATTCAAGCTGTGTTTGCTGAAGGGCGTTGCGCATGGGTCCGGTAAAATGGACAAAGTCGGAGGCGAGGCCGGCAAAAGCATCAGGGAACCGGCCTGATGCCTCGGGTGACAGCATCACCTCGCCAGTATCGAAGCTGACGACATAAGCGCCATAAGGTGAGAAGCTGACGTGGTCGACATTCGCATACGGTTGGGTCTGGCGGGCCGTGTATATGGACTGGAGGAAGTCGGAGCGGTTGGAGAGTACTGACAAACACCTCAAGGATTAGTATTGGCCACAGATCAAGTGCCTCTTCTCATACCCGTACATCTTTACTCACTATTTCCATCTTTCAGCATCAAGCAGTATGATCCGTCGACGCCTGTTGACATCCAGTCGATGCGCGTGCCGCCGAGTGACTTGTCCTGGAGTTGGTCGCCAAGTGAGTCCCAGACAGTCTGGATCGGCGCTGGCAGCTGCCGGCTGGCTGCAAAGTGGTCGTTTCCAGTAGCCCACGACGAGGCCGACGGGCCAAAATAGAAAAAGACCATTGCGGCGTGGATCGTGCTGTGTTTACATGAAGAATACGAGTCTGAATAGAAGAAGAAAATATATTTGTCGGGACGGCGAGTAGAAGAAATATGACAGCTTCTTGCTTAAATCTAGGCAGGCCAAGCCGTTTAAGAAAAGATTACAGCCTTTGGGGAGTCCCCTAGCTGGCTTGGCTCTGGTCTTGCCTTCTTCAAGTTCAGCTTTCTTTTCACTCTTGTTTCGAGTCAAGCCACGCTCCCCCTTTCTCTCTTTCCTCGTTGCCCAACCGAATGCATGGTCTGAACCAAAGACAGAGAAGCACAAAATCAATATTTTGCTGCGGTCCGCGACAGTCTAGAGCCTCTCATGCGGCAAGTGCGCACTGCTACCTTTTTTTTCTTTTCCTTTTTTGGCCTTGCTTCATTCTCGTCTCGTCCCTTCACACAGCCCTCGCCAAGACATTTCAGCCTCACCACAGGAGGGGTTCCAATGGCTCTGGTTTCCCCAAACTTTATGCTTGTTTTTCCTCTACTTATCTGCTCCGTAATGTCTCTGCCTTGGACCCCTCTTTCCACAACAGGGCTAGGTTGGATGGCGGCTGGGCAGGGCCCTCTTCGAGCCAACATTTTTGTGGCGTTTTTTTTGTTTTCGTGTTTCGGCATCTGTCTCTATTCTATGATCGTTTCCCAAAGGCTCGTGTGAGCTAGAATTTCCTCAGTAATTCGACAGCAAAGTGAAATCATGAATGTCGAGTTATGCTGGTAAACAGATGCATGGTTGAACAAGGACGTTAGAATGTTGAAAAGGTAAGCCTGTCTGGCGTGGCAAGACAATTTGACTTGACAAAGTACAGCCGAAATAGGAAATGGTACAGCGATAGTGTTGCTAAAGGTTCCTTATGCCCCCTTTTCTTTCGTGCAATACCTTCATTCAAAGTGAGGCTTTAGTAAGGTATGAAAGATTATTGAAAACACCCAGTGCTACTGAAAACTCATTTTGAAGGTTTCCTGTTTTTGCGGTTTTTTTTTAATCAATTTATACACATAAAAAAAGGAACCCTCAACGAAAACTCTCTTACGTATTGAACTAAAGCAAGCGATTTGAACAAAAAAAAAGTCAAAACAAGGCTCCAGCAGATAAAAATAGTGACAGCTAACGAATTGTTATATAAGACGTCAGCGACAGCCGCAACGGCGAGTACGATCTCGCGCTGCTTACAGCAGAGACGCTCCAAGAAACCACCGAGATTGAGGGCGTAACGCCGCTGCACGCTGAGATGTACGACATTGTCGCCTCGATCCACCTGGACATGCGCAACTTTAATCAGGCCGAGAAGTTTGGGCGACAGGCCCTGGAAGCGTGGGAGCGGTTCGACAGCGTGGACGACACGCAGCTGGTGGCGGTGCGGTGGTTCTTGTCGTTTGTCGAGCAGGCGCGCAAGGCGGACCAAGCGGAGTGGCTGCAGCGGGAGCGGGATGCGGCGGACGAGGCGACAATGAGGATTTTCCGGAGGTTTTCTTTCAAACAAGCGGAGAGGGGAGGGCTAATATGGTCAAGGGGGGTGGCGGGTGAATTTTTAGGAGTGATGCAAAGACATATATTCAATAATCAAAAAGGGGCGAGAGTGTGCAAATTCAAAATCATAATATCGTATTCGGAGTAGCAGAAAAGCAACAAAGCAGTAAAAACATTCAACAAGAAAAACGAAATAAAGTCGTGATTATTTCATAAATAGTAGGTGCAAAAGCCAAAGCCCGGGGAAGAAGTCAGAGAGACCAAATCTGCAGAGCTTGGCACTGCATCCAAAGACGCATGTCCATGTACAACTCGTCTTGCCCACAAAAGCAGCCCCGTACTGCAGTCCTCAACTAAAATGTTCGAGAATGACAGGAGATAACAATAATGAAGGGTGAAGCTTGAAAGGTGGTAGAATAAAAAAGACACCAAGGCAAGCCTACAGGATACAAGAATAGCAAATATGAGTGTGTGCAAATGCAAGGTCGTAGCTATGAAGATGAAAATGATGAAATAAGAATGAGGCATGACAATGAACGTAAATAAAAAAAAAAAAAAAACAGAAACAAGAAGGAAACGAGTCCCAGACAGAAGAAACCACAGATAAATGCCACTCGAAATATGGGCATGCACTTATGTCAGCATCGACACGATCTCAGATTCTGAGATTACGACGAGTGACAAAAGAGAAGATAAAAAGAGACAGAGATAGAGAAGCGTATACAAGTGCATACACTCCCTCACTCTGGACTCGTGCCATTGACCTCCCTATTGTCCTTTCGGAGGCAACATGGGAAGAATGGTGTTATAGTGCTCTGCTGGGATACAACGATAAAAGACCAAACCGGACGGTAGGCCAAGACAAGGAAATAAAGACAAAAAAAGCAAAATGCGTGAATGCAAGAATGAAAAATGCAAGTTGTGGCAACTCAATGACATGAGAAGAGAGGGTTAAATGAGAAATATGCAGCACTCAATCAATGGTCATATCCAAAAGATCTTCGGCGTACTTGTCCAGCTCGATGATACGGAACCGGCCAGTTCCCTTTTGCTTCCGCTCCAGCTCGCGCCAGGCGTTCGAGATTCCCATCTTCCAGGAAAGCAGCTCGACACACCAGCCGCGGCCCAGCGCACGTTCGACGTGCTTGAGGAAACCGTCAGAGAACTCGGCCTCGGCCGCATCACCCGTCGCTAGGACAATTGTACCGGCGTCGTGATCCAGGACACTGTGGCACATCTTGAGGTGCAGGATTTCGTCAACGGCCTGCTCGCCGATTTTCGTCGAGCTCGGCAAGGGTTGCGGGGTCGGCGAGCTGTATCCGCCATCGTCGGATGAGTAGGTGTCGGCGAACGACAAATTGTGCCCGTCGTAGTTGCTGTAGTTGTTCTTGCCCCGGCTCGTGCTCTTCTTGTGGCCAAAGTTGCCATTGTTGTTAAAATTGTTGCTATTGTTGTAGTACTTGTTTGCAGGCCGCAGCTTGGGTGAGGGAGCCGTTTTGGCAACACGGCCAAGAATGTTCATTTCGTAGCCCAGCTCTTCGGCCTGGCGCATATATGAAGGCCACTTCGCCTTGTTGTTGTATTCCATGACAGAGCCTGCCGTAATAAGGCGGGCGGCAGGCCGGTTGCGCTCGAGGATGCGAGCAAAGGCATCGAAGAAAAAGGGCGGAGCCGTCATTTTCTTTTCCTGAGGAAAACCACGCTCAATCTTGATCCGGTTGTAGAAACCAATGACAATGTTAGAAAGATCCACAAAGACGTGAATGTTGGAAGCCTCTGCAGAGGCGCCGGGGAACCGCAGAGAGCGGTCCCGTTTGTACTCCGGCTTGAGCTTCATCTCAAGCATGTTTAGCTTCTCCTGTTTGCTATGCCAAAACAGAGGCTGGATGGGATGGTTGAAATTGGGCAAGTTGGGCGATGCACCCAGCGGGGACGACAGGAGCATAGACGAGGGGAGCGGGTAGGGCAAATCGTAGGGGGCAAGGGCCTGGTTGAAGCCCGCCTTGCCGGGCGTGCCGTAAGGACCAGGCGTCCGCTTGGGAGACTTCAGGATCGAGATCGGCCGGGCTGGCGCGGCTGCGGCAGCCACAGCAGCCACAGCCTTGGCTGTGACCGCTGCGACAGACGTCGGCGGCGAGGTTGAAGGCGAGGCGATAACGACGCCGTCCACGGCAGTAGCCGAAAAAAGACCATTTGTACCCGTAAGAAGAATGCCTGCACTGCGGTTGTCCTCGTCGCCTGCCTTGTCCTCGTCATCTTCACCACTCCCATCCTCAGAGACGGTGTCGAGAAGGAGAGAGCCGGGCGTGCCGCTCGGGGACTCAATTGTAGAAAAATCGAGGCCGCTAAGAAAACCGTTAAAGGCCGAGCCTCCGCGAGGAGCGTTGGCCGTTGAGCTGGTAGATGTAGAGGTGGCAGCAGCATCTGAAGCAAGCAGAGACTTTACAGGATCGCCCGAGGTCACAGCCGAAGAAGAAGAAGGTTGGCCGATTGTGGACGAGAAACCGCCGGGCCAGTCGTCGAAAATAGAGGAAAAATTGCCCAACTTTGGCGAGGGCGGGCGCGTGAAAGCCGTCGGCGAGACATCATGCTGCTCGCCGCCACCAGCGTCCGGTAAAAGTGGTGGTAAGGTGGTTGAGAGAGTGATCATGGCGTCGGCGGTTAACTCGACATGGAGAGAGGAGAGGTGGCAAACGGCGGTCGGGGGCGGGACATGGCCGCAGCGTCGGCTAGAGGGTTCGGAGGTAGGAGAAGACACTGTGAAGTGCGAGGATGTCGAGGCGATGGGGTGGGTAAGGGATGCTATCGAGATTGAAAATGATGTTCGTCCTTGAGGGTTCGAAAGAAAAACGAGAGTTTGAGGCAGACAGCTGAAACAATATGTATTAGAAAGCAAGAAAGAGCAGCCGGATAATGGCTCGGGTCAGTGAAGAAGGAGCGAGTCACACAGGGCGGCGTACACCGCATGGCCTGGCCCTGCCAAATAGCGCGCGGCGGTCTGTGACTCGATTTTCAGATGGTTGGGCAGAAAAAAGCGTGTTTGTGCGCTAGGAGGGGCGGAAAGAGCGGAGCGGCAAAGGAAGGCGCGAGCGCTGGCGTGCTGCCCCACCCAGCCATTCCTTCCCTGTCTTGGTGTCGTTGGCCAGTGCCATTCACTCATTCTGATGCGAATCCACGCACTGCCACGCTCGCTCTTGCCTTGCTAACCAGACACTGGCAGCTTTGCTGGCAAACGCTCATTGCAGCACGTCACAAAAATCACAAAAATCACACAAAAAACACAGAGGCCACGAAGGCCACGCATTACGGCAGAAGGAGAACAGGTCCGCCTAGAAATCGAGTGAGGCACGAAACACTAAATTCTGATTCATGACCTCGACGGCATTAGGGCATGATTTTTCTATTTTCATCTCCTTGCCTTGGCTAGATGTAAGGGATTCCTTCGTTGCTGGGGTAAAGAGCTGGGTGGTTTTGCTGGGCCTCGTCAAAGTGTCAAAAGCAGTTGTTATTTTCTCTAGTTTATTTGGCACGGGATAAATCACTATCTTGTAGTCCGTATGAAAGTAGCTTGTCGCAACGTAATAGACTTGTCGTTATAATTTTTGAGATATTTGTCACTTGTTGTCGAGTTACAGGTCGCTCCTTCTCTCATTTTTAAGGCTGTCCTTGCTGCAAGTCTAGACCCCGCCTTCTCCGTTCGGAAGGCACCGCAACCCCTGTTGACCATTAGCATAGGCCTGCCCATGCGCCCCTCCCCCCTCCACAGAGGCTCCCCGCCGTGCCTGCCACAGAAAAAGGAAAAGGCCAGGCAGGCAGGCGAGTCAATTCGTCGTCCACTCCCGAAAGGCAAGTGCGACCAGCAGCACCCGTTATCGCTATCCAGGCGGGAAGCTTGCTAAAGTACGTCGTAGATGTAATTACGGAGTAACACTCCGTACTAAATGTCGCTTGTAAGCCTTGCCGCCAATTGACGTTTGCTGTCTTTCCATACGCTTCCGTTTGTCTCCATCACCGCCCTTGCACAGAGCACCTCTTTGCACTTTCGCCCGCCTCCTGTCCACGGACCTCACTTTCTCTTCAGACATATTCCTGGATTCTATTCACATCCTGTTTATCTCTTTTTTTCAGCTTCATCTACCATTGCCCGACATTGTTTCCACCAACAAAGCTCGACCTCGCTCGACAGAGTCCATCCATCTTCCAACCAAAAAATAGAAAACAGACCTTAGCTTCCCTTTTGGCATCTAGAAGCCTCAGCACCGACGTCAACCTCATCCTCCATCTACACCTTCGAGTTGCGCCCTGTGCACCGACTTGCCCAAAATGTAAGATGCTTTCCCACCCTCCCTGTGCTCCATAGCCACAGGCCTTTGCTTCACACTCCACTTGCATTTTTCTTCTTGTGTCGCGTGCTGACAAATGGGTTTCCTCAAACCAACCAGGCAAATCACCGTGACCGTGTCGAGGCCACAGAGCGAGGAGCCCGATCTCCTGTCGCTCGAGGTCTACCCAGAAATGACCATCGAAACACTCCAGAGCTCCATCGAAGCCGAGACGGCCATCCCGCCCAACACGCAGCACCTTTACCATGATGGCAACCTCATCACCGACAACACCCAGACCCTCGAGGCTCTTCATGTAACCAACGGCGACATGATTGCTCTGCATATCCGCGAGACGAGGAATACCGGGAGTGGAGCAGCAGCAAGAGGATCACAGCAGCCGGCAGCAGCTGCAGCAGGAGCGGCAGCCGCCGCAAGAAGTGGAGCTACTGCACAAGGTGGTGGAGGTGCCCGGCAACGGCAACCGGGTGAGCCGGACCCCGAAGTGATCCGGCTGCAAATTCTGGGCGACCCTCGTCTACGGGAAGAGGCTATACGTCAGCAGCCGCAGCTGGCTTCTGTGATTGACGACCCGCAGCTCTTTGCCCAGTTCTTCAACAACAACTACGACCGGGAACGTCGCGAGCGCCAGGACCGCCAACGGCAGATTGCACAGCTCAACGCGGACCCATTCGATATCGAGGCCCAGGCACGCATCGAGGAGATTATCCGGCAAGAGCGCGTCATGGAGAACCTCCAGAACGCGATGGAGCATAACCCAGAGGGTGAAGTCCTCCCTTCTCCCATTTCTATGTGGCCTTTTGTTGGCTCTACTAACACCCTTAGTCTTCGGCCGCGTGCACATGCTGTATGTTGATGTCGAGGTAAACGGCCACAAGGTCAAGGCTCTGGTGGACTCGGGCGCTCAGGCGACCATCATGTCCCCCAGCTGCGCTGAGGCCTGTGGCATCATGCGCCTTGTGGACAAGCGCTTTGCGGGTGTGGCCCGCGGTGTCGGCACTGCCACCATTATCGGCCGTGTGCATTCGGCACAGATCAAGATCGGCAGTCTCTTCTTGCCCTGCAGCTTCACTGTCATGGAGGGCAAGTCGGTCGACCTGCTGGTCGGCCTTGACATGCTGAAGCGCTACCAGGCGTCTATCGATCTGGCCAAGGACCGCCTGATCATCCAGGGTGTCGAGATCCCTTTCCTCGGCGAGGCGGATATTCCCAAGGACTCGGAGGAGGCACTCGCGGAGGAGCCGACCCTACCCGGCCCCAGTGGAACGACGATTGGCCAGCGCTCCGGCGTTGTTTCGGGTCCAGAGGGCGAGGAGGGCCAGGAGGGTGGCGAGGGTGTAACAGGATCGACACCGGCAGCCGCCCCAGCTCCGTCTCAACCCCAGACCCAGCAGCAACCACTTCCTGCTGTCCCAGCACCGGCTGCTGCTCGGCCAGCTCAGGCACCCGCAGCAGGTGGCCCCGGCTTTCCAGAGGAGGACATCCAGCAGCTTATGGCACTGGGGTTCCCTCGAGAGGCCGCCGTGCAGTCCCTGCAGGCGACGGGCGGAAATGTGGAATACGCGGCGAGCTTGCTGTTCCAGGGTTAAACGTGCTTGCTAGATGGTGGTTATAATTGGCGAGTAATAGATGGGCGCATGTATAAACCACAGCGTAGAACTACATCACGAGGGACAGGAGAACCAAACAAAAAACAGCAACAACGGAATGTGTGTGCATAGTGGTCATATTGAAATGACGGGATATCTTTCAAGTTTCTGGGCTTGGGCACGCAGGTTTTGTCTTTCTTAGTTAGGCTCGGTATTTTGATAAATCTACATCAGATTTTTATGGAACTTGGAACTTTGCGACGACGTATGCGTGCGCGACAAGACTGGTTAAATGAGGTGACTTTAATATTATAAATCTACCGTGTTTTACAAATGAAATGCTCCTATGAAACGCCATGAATCGAAACAGAATCACCTTTTACTTCACGCCCACACACTACCGCAGCTTGTATACACACGGCTTGAGGATCTTGGCCTCGAGCACCGGGTCGGCCATAGGGTCCGCATTCCGGTCGGGCTTATCCTCGTCAAAGATAGACGGCTTCTTGGCACCAGCGCCCTCGCCACCGCGGCCGCCATTGAGCGCCTCCATCACCTCGTCCTTGCCGACCATGGGCGGCGCCGCCTTGATGAAGCGCATCTTGACAAACATTTTGTTGGACAGGTCCACTGCGGGCGGCTTGCCACTGTTCTTCGACTTGGACGACTGCTCATCGTCCTCGCCAGCGGCAGCACTCTCGTCCAGAACAAAACCGCGCCGGCGCAGCGCCTGCACAAACGCAGACACGTCCGTAGCACCCGTGCTACCACCCTCCTCGCCAGCACCGTCCGTCTCGGCGATTGCCGCAGCCACAACATCTGGGTCTTCTTCGTCGTCCTTGGCGCCGGCCTTCTTGCCGCCCTTGATGCCATTCTTCCTCCGGAAACCAACACTGTGCGATACAGGGCCCTTTTGGTTCGCCTGCTGCTTCTGCTTGAGACGCGCGCGCATCTCTGCGCCGCCCGCAAAACGACTCTTGATCTCGGCCACCCACAGTTCGCCCTTCCACCGCAGCACGCGGTACGCCTCCTCAATAAACGTCAGCCAGTTGGTACCCATGAGCGCCAGACAAAAGACGGTGACGTCGACCGAGCCAGGACCCAGCGGCAGGTCTGAGGCATCCGCAGCGGCCGTAATGAATGGGTTATTGGGGTCGGCGTGCAGGTCAAAGCTCAGGACTTCGATGCGCAGGGACTCGGCGTCGGGGGCGAGCGAAGCAGCCAGGCGGGCGTCGCCACAGCCAATGTCGGCGAGGCGGCAGTGGCCACGGGTGCGCGGCAAAGTGTCGGTGGGATCGCGGTTGAAGTGGCCACCAAAACCGCCACGACCGCCACGGCTACCACCACGGCCACCGCGGCTACTACGGCCTCCACCAGATTTTCCGCCGGAAGAGCCCTTGCCGGCACGGCGGCGCACTTCAGCCACATAGCCGTCGACGGGGTTTTCAGGCCAGACCGAAACCTGCTGCCGGAAGCCCTCGTGGTAGGCGTGGAACATGTCCGGAGACTCGCCAAAGAGGCGCAGAGCCTCGGCCGATGGGTTGGTGTAGAGAGTCTCGTTGAGGTGGCGGAAGCGCGCAGAAACGAGCTTGGCGCGCATCGACGCCTGAAGAGGTGTGAGCTTGGGGCCGGCAGGCGGCAGAGAAGCAGCGCCAACAGTGGTAATGGCAGTCGACGGAGTAGCAGAGGCAGCAGCAACAGCAGCAGCAGGAGACGCGGCGGGCTTGTCGAACTTGGGCTTGTCGGCCTTTTGCTTCTTGCTGGGTGTCTGCTCATTTGACTTGGCGGAATCGACCGGAGAAGCGTCCTCCATCGGGGTGTCCTGGCTTCTCTTCTTGTCCTTTTTCTCCTTCTTCTCCTTCTTCTCGGCCTTTGGTGTGTGCTCGACTGCCTTCTCAGCCTCGGCCTCAACAGCCTTGGTCTTCTTCTCCTTCTTGTCCTTCTTTGAGATGAGTGTCGACTGCGCGGGCTTCTTGTTGGCCACGGGAGCCTCGGCAACGGTTGCCTTGGTCTCGGCTTTCTTTGCAGGCTTTGCAGACTCCTTTACGGGTGTGTCCTTCGACTTGGTCGGCGTCGGGATCGGTGCGACAGGCTTCGTAGCCTCCTTCAGTGCCGCCTCAGGGGCGGCCTCGACAGCGCCCTCCGTCTTGTCACCCTTCTTGTTCCGTCTCGACTTCTTCGTCGGCGGTGCGCCGCCCTCTGTGCGCTGTGTCGGGTCGCGCTTTTCAATCACGCGCTCCCACATCTCGGCCAGGTTCTTGCCCGTAATCTCGGGGCCCTTGGATGCCTCCTTGGTGGCCTTTTCCCGCTTCCGCTTCTTGGCAGCGGGCTCAGCAAAAAGGGCCATCGCATTGGCACCAGTGCCCTTGGTCGAATGGCCCTTAACGCCCGGTTCTTGCTGCTTGTTGGTTGGCGCCTTGTTCAAGGTCTCGGCCTTGAGCTTGTCGGCCGAGACCGACCAGCCCGGGACGGCGAACATTATGAGGGAGGCAAAAGGTGCGACTGTCGGAAGAGCGGAAATGTATTGTCGAACGCGAGTCGACTCGTCCGATTGTTGTTTTGTCTTTGTCTTCGACCTGGACAGAGAGAAAAGCAAGTAGCGTCGAGATGGGTCTTGTTGGTGAAGGAAACTTTCTTGGGTGATAAGCGATAAAAAATAAAAATTATGGACCACTGAGCCATACCAGCCAATCACTGCTACATAATATCTTATCGATAAGCACCCGCCTCAACTCCAACGCTGACATGGTTGATATCTTCTCGTTGAGCCTCTTCAACGACATTGTTCATATCCAAATCACTCTTTGATTTATTGAAATTTTATACGCGCAAATGTGTTTTTGATTTATTTGAGATCTACTTTCAGATTATGGCAATTCTACTAATTTATTTCTACATTTGACGACTCTTCTCTTCTCTCACTACATTTATAAGCACTCCTCTAGGATCTCAAGAATCTTTTCCTTTGTGTCCAGGGGCACAGGGTTCGTTTTGACCATCCAGTCGGACAAGCTGATCGTTGCGATGCTGTCGAGTTTGTCACGGCCGATTCCATAGTGCGACAGCTTCCGTGGCAAGTCGAGTGCGCGAATAATCACATCAAGAGCGTCTCCCAAGTCGGCCGTCTCGCGGTCCAGCTTGCCCTGCTTCGCCAGAGTCTCCGCAACAACCGGCTCGTCCCAAAGCGTGTCCAGGACGAGCTGCTGCTGGTCCTTGTTGACGCGGGCATTGTATTTGAGCACAGCGGGAAGAAGGACGCAGGTCGTTTCTTGGAGTTGAGGCAAAAGGTTAGTATTTGGGTCTATCCCAAGAACATACAATATAAATCACACCACAAGTCGCAACTTACCCGCATGGGGAACACCTTGCGGTCCCAGCTGGTGGCCTATGCCGTGCGATCCGCCCAATGCAACACCGTACACAACAACACCCTTCATGCTCTGGCCGGCACCTAGCTGCGCCTGCAGACGCGCATCTAGGTCGTTGAAATCCTTCTTGCTGCGCAGCAAAGCCGGGATCAGTTGCCGGATTCCCTGGAGGGCTGCCGCCGTCGCTTCGGGCTTCGGGTCCTTGGCGCACACCGTCTCGACACAGTGGTCCACGGCACGCATGCCCGTCGACAGCCACACACTCGGCGGCGCCGTTAATGTGAGGCGCGGGTCAACGACAATCACGCGATGGCCCGCATTCGCCGATTGATCGTAAAACAGCTGCTTGTGATGTGTGCGCTCGTTGGTAGCGCCACCAAACGTGCTGTACTCGCCGGCCGAGAGCGTAGACGTCGCACACATGTACGGAATCTCTGAGCGCTTGACATTATGCCCGCCCTCGGCGGCCAGCGACTCAAACTTCTCGTGCGAGTCGACGCCGTTGGCCAGCGCGTACGACATGACTTTGGCGCCGTCCACCAGACTTCCGCCGCCGACAACGACAAACGCGTCGGCCTTGGTGGAGCGGAACTCAGCCATGATTGGCAGCAGGTCTTCGTAGAGCGTGTGCGAGCGAATGCCGTTTGTGACGCTGGCTACTTCGGCGCCGGACGCCTTGAGACGCTTAGTCAGACGGTCGACGACATCGGTTTCGCGGCTCAATGTCCCGGAAATCAGCAGGTAGGGACGTGTGCGTTTGAGAGTGGTCGTCAGGTGCTGTGCGATGGCATCTTCGTAGGGGAGGCCGTAAGTAATGATTGGCAGCTCTTTGGCAGGGTTGAAGCGCTCGATGTGTTCAGCCATTTTGGTGGTGATGTTTGTTGTGAGTGACGTAGTTTATTTGTAGGCGGAGGAGACAGAGAGACAGGTATAGATATGACCGCAGAAGTTTGGTGTTCGGCAGCCAAATTGCGTTGCCAAAATGCACACAACGTCTTTTATGTGAAGCGAAGCTTTGAAGCTATGGCCCGAGGTCAATGACGTTCCGCGATCGCGTTCCCCACTTTCTCCCTCAATTAACAACAGCCGGTCGCTCTTTCCGCTCTCCAACTTGCGCTTGCATGGCTCGCTCGGTTTGGGCAAGTGCCAAAGCCTGATCGATCCAATGTGCACAACTCACCCCGCCATGTTTGCTGGCAGAATTTCCTTGCTCCTAATCCTCGTGTCGAAAGAAAGCCTTTTGGTGGCGGGTGGATATGCTGCCGCGCAAAGTTGGGATGAGGCTGAACGATGCTGACAAAAACGTGGTTAGAAATCACCGCAAGATCGCATCAGGAAGGAGCCGAGATCTGTTGACATCACGGGAGACTAAAATTGAAGAAAATGCCTTCCTGCCATTTTGAGCCTTTTGTTTCTCAGCAATTTTTGGGTAAGTACAACTTTCGCCGTGAATGCATTCACTTCTTCCTTGGTGGCACTAATCTCCAATGAGGTGCCTAAGGGAATACGGGACTTGATAACGCAGCACATCGAGCACGTACAGCCAAGCACAACACGATAAAGCGAAGGCGGCTGTTGTGCTCAGCAGTTTTGGAGCACAGCACACCCAAAATCTCAAGATTAGCCAACCGCCCGGCAACGGCAATTGCCAACGGTCGGATTGCCCTCCTTCTATTTCGGTACGGTTACGGAGCATAGTGGGAGTCTCACCTTTCGCTACCTTTTTTACTATGTCACCACCCCACCATATGTAGAAGGAGCAGCCCAGTTCGAATGCTCCCAATATCATAAATGGCAGGACAGACCCTTTTCCAGAGACACGTTTATAAGCGGCCAAACAACATAACAACAGTGACAACGAGACAACGACAATAAATACACCACCACGCCTACTTGGCCTCACACGAATTGGCATGACAGACGGCCACAGTTTCGTGGCGCTCGCTCGAGTCGTGCAGCAGACGATACAGAGTTGCACACGTCCTTGTGTTGGGAGACCTCCTTCTCGTACGAAGTGTCTTGGTATCTCCTTCCCTTTCTTGTTTCTCGTCCATCCTGCCCCCCTTCTCTCCTTCCGTTTCTGACCACTTTCTCTCTCTTTTCTGTCTCGTCATGATTCCTTCTTTCCCTTCTCGTCTCCGTGTTTGCCAACATTAACCCGTCACTCTTTTTCTGTCTCTCTTCGCAGCACCCACTATATATATAATATGTAATATGCTCTGCTTTCTGCATTTTCCTATGTGTGACGGCATGGAAGAAACATGAAAGAATAGGGAAAGAGCAAGAGGGAAAGACGACAGCAAGGTGCAGCCTGCGCCTACACCTGCACCTTCTGCACAACATGAGCCCAAGCTGTGGGTACTTTTCTTTCGTACTTATTTTCTGTACGCTGGCTCGTGAAGCTCTGGCAGGAGCTCTCTTTAAGCTCTCTTGGCTTGAAGGCTGTTGCCTCTAGCATCTTGCCAAATCTACGATACATGCTTGGCTATGATATAGAATTATCCCTCTCTCATTCCCTTCTCATTCTCTACCTTCCATTGCATACCTCCAACCCTGCTTCCTTCTTTAATTATAATTTTCTTCCACACTTCTCCGTATCATCCATTCTCGTCCAAGACTCGTGTTACACAATGCACATAGAATGCATCTCTCGACCTCCTTTCCTCGGCCATTCGTGGGACAGGACACAGTGACCCTTGTCCGTTTTTCTCTTCCTCTTTTCCCTCTACTTCTCGCATTCCCTCATGACATGCTTGCAATGGACGGACATACGTGTGTACGGATGTACGGAGTACAGGATATATTCAAGACGGCCATATCCCCATGCCATGTCCCCAAACACCTCTTTTTATCGTTTTATGCTCTCCTCCTCTTTGACGTACTCTCCTTTTTGTATGTTCTCCCGTGATACTTAATTTTGACCATCCTATAAAGCTGCCTCGACTCGGACCATCTGCCAATTTAGGGAACAGAGAAACCGAAAACCCAGGCTTGTTTGCCACCCAGAAGACGAGGTCGATCATCTCAACCCACAGGTGCCCGTCTTGCGGAATTTTATCAACTACCTCCCCACGGGTCCCCACGGGACTGGGCTTAACCCCTCACTGGCGGGCCATGCTCATGGGGAAAATGCCCAAAGGTTCTGGCCCGTTCTCTCAAGACAGACCCAGTCTCCCAGTGTCCTAAAATCTGCCCACCAACATGCGCTAGCAGCTGCCCCTACTCTCTGCAGACGTGGATGTGCACAGTAGACTTGTGGAAGTGTTAGCTTGTCAGCCTGCCAGCTTGTCAGCTTGTGAAGAGGTGTTAGTGTGGGTGTTTGTCGGTGTTGGAGATGGACGACAAGAAGCACGTAAAAAAGAGGCACTGGAATAGCAGGTACCAGGTACATGGTGTGCCCGTTCCCCGTTCCTTTTTTTTCATCTACAACGTTGAGTCCGTACCAGCGCATCTCGACCCTGTATAACACACCCAATAGCGCAATAAAACGTCGACAGACAGGGAGACAAGAAAGAGCCTTTTGTGCTTCCTTCCCGATCCGACACAGCTGCGTTCGTAGATAATATGTTTAGCGGAGTTGGTGCGTAGATCGCGAATGCCGGTGCTGTGGATCCCCACCTACCCACGCTGCTGCACGCTGCTGCACGCCCTGACGCCTTCCTGCCTCTTGCTTGCTAAATTAGGGTGACCCATGGTGCCCATGGTGCCTTCTTTCAATCGGATCCTTCCAATCACCATCCCATCGCTGCTTCCCTCCCAGTGATCAATTCGACTGCCTACCCCGTAGTTCCTCAACTTGCGCACCCGCCACTTCACGTGCTTGCCTGTTTAAGATTCTGTAGCATCGTCCTCACCTTCTCTTTTTGCTTCCCCTTTTCACCTCATTTTCCGCATCTTTTACCCAACATCCCTCTCCATCACCATCTCCTACCTAGTCTCTGTTTTTCAATCGCCTCCCATCGAAAAACCCCTGCACCTGGCAGCCCCAGCCCTGCTCTGTCTCTCGGAGTTACCCACACACGGCCGCACGCTTCATGTCCTGTCGTTCTCGTTTTCCCAATTGTCTCCGGGCGGCGCAAGCTCTGCTGCCATCTTTTCGTGTCGCCGATTTTTCTCTCGCGGCTTTTCTGTACATTTTGTGACCTTTTTGCGTCCATTTCTACTATCCGCTTTCTCTTTACGTCGTGTCGTATCGCTCATCCTGCCATCACACTATCAACTCGCCCCCCCTCCCCACCGTCACGTACGACAACGGCTGGTCGTGCCCGGCCCCCCGGCCCTATATCTACAACTAGCAATAGGATACAATCCATCTGCCGGCATCCAGCCACTCATTACCGCTCGCCCTCTGAACACAGCTCTCCGTACTGGGCAGACGACTACAAACCCACACACCAAGCACCAACGCACAGCTTTCTCGGCCAATCTCTTGCTCATAGGCAATGGCCCTTCTTCGGCGCCCGCAAGTGCATTAGGCCCCCGCCATCTGCTTGTTTCACGATTCTCGACGGTGTACGGACGGAGCAACTTTGCTTATACGCTGAGCAATTGCACCAAGCAGCGGGCTGGAAACTTAAAGGTTTAGCTCCATCTCTTCCTTCGTGACAAGGTCTTTCAAGCCCTTTTTTTTCTATCGTCCCCGTCGCCTCTTCGGCTTCGTCTTTTTTTACTGGGCCTGTCCAGACCTTTCAAACCTGAATATCTCGCCGAAGGGGAAGCTGCACAACCAGAATACAACAGAACCAGCACCACATCGGCCTGCTTTGGGTTTGCCCCGGTCTTGCATCCTGCTTGGTGTTGTTTTTCCGGCCTGTCACCTGTGATTTTCCCTGGCATCTTTTTTTCTGCCCAGTCTGGCCCCTCGGTGCTATCTCTCTTTGTCCCTCTCACACACTCTACAACTGCTAGGCTTTGACGTCTTGTCTTCCTATTTTTGCTTTGTTGGGTTGCAGCCTCGACGGAGCAACGACACCTTTTTTGCTTCCTGGCAACCCCCACTTATTTTGCCGTCTCACGGGCCCCCTCTTTGTTCTTTGCGCTCAGTCTCTCTCACCACCGTCCCATCTTCTATCAGTATCTTCTACAACTTATTGGGTCTGCTATCTCTCCCCAAGGCTTCTCGGTCCGATCCCCAGATTCTTCTTGTTCCTGGAGTGGAACCGCCATAAATACGCCTAGGCACAAGATGCCATTTATATACAGCTACATTCCTTGAACCGACCAACAGGCTGATCGACCTTTTATATTCTTATTCCACGACAGCAGATCTGCCAGCCAAAAAATCACCACCACCTCGATCTTGATTTCCCCCAGACCCGGCCCCGTCTGATCCGGCCGGTCTTTTTACTGCGTGTTTCTCTGTGGTCGACAGAACACCAGAACATCTGTGCATACCTTGCCTCTTCCGGAGAAAAATAGAAAGAAAAAAGGTTTCGCATCTGGTCTCTTCTGGGTCCCTTCCTGACTTCCTCTTGGCCGACAAAAGGGCCACCTCAGCTGTCACGCTCGCCGCATCTCGCTTCCTAGTCCTGCTTGCTCGTTAGTGACTGGCAGGGTGCCTTGTATGTACGACCGACCAAGTGTGTACTTGTCCACCACCACAGGCTACCGCTACACGAAAGTTGTCTCACCCGCCATACACTTTTGTGTTATTTTTACTTTTTGGGGCGGTGATTTCATTTCTCTTCTTGCCAAGTCATCCCGCCACCTCTTTTCGCGCATCGGCCACGGATGCGCTGGTTACCACAGGAAGGACAAAGAAGTACGAACTACAGCAAACCCCCAAAAAGTCAAGCCAGAACATCAAAGCACCCAAGCACACAAGGCTCCCAAGCACCAAATCTGCATCTTACAAGACGATCCCTCCCCCTTGAGGACCTGCAAGACCGTCTGCAGACAACCCTGCAAGTAACCTGCAAGTGACTTGCGAGGAACCAGAGAAGCAGCTCTATTTCAACTGGGATACTGCATCTGGGAGCAGATCAAATCTCACACCTGCACAGTACACAGTACACACCGCGGATCCAAAAAGTTGACCTCGTACCGTAGAAGAGAACCGACCCTTATACACCCGTTGCTGTGCAGAGCCGCCCTGTTCTGTCTCACGCCTCGCCTCGCCTCTTTTTTGTCCATCAACGCCGACTCTCTCGCCCTCCCTCGCCCTCTCTCGCTCTCTCTCGCTCTCTCTCTCTCTCTCTCTCTCTCTCTCTCTCTCTCTCTTTCTACCACACTCTCTTGCCCTTTCTCCACACGCCCGGTCCCTCTCCATATCTGCAACTGCGGACTGCGGTTGCCAACAGTCGTGCGAAGACCGACCTGCTTCTGCTTTTGTTCCGGCCGGTTGATTTTCTGGGCCCTGTCCACTGTTTTAGACCAAGAGCGCGCGGCAGAAGAGCGAAGAGCGAAATCGACAAAGCAGAGAAAAGACTTACTTCGGAGGCTGCTTCTCGAGTGCATCAGTACAGGCACAGTGTACCTTTTCCCCCTCCTGCTCCCCATCTGTTTCGTCCTCTCTTTTCATATCTGGCCTGGTCGAGGTCGGCCATTCCCACCAACAAATCATTTTGGCTTTCCCCCTACGCTCCCAGATCTTCACCAGCCAACACGCCCCCATCTCGTTGTTTCTTCTATACGACCTCCGATCCTTGCGGGGTGACGAACTCGACACGTCCTCTTGGGGCTCCCCATCACTTGTTTCTTGAAAATTTCGGGTTCTAGGTTTTCACTCTCCATTCCTTCTCACTCCTGGCTCAGACTTTACTTTTTTACTCCCATCTCACAGTCATCACTGTATGCGCACAATTGGAGATCATCTTCGAGACGACAGACAATCACAACAAATATCGGTCTTGAGCGGCCTTTATTCACTTCTTGAACGACGGCCAGCCGGCAGCCAAACAGTCGCTTCGGGCCTTTTGACACAATGGAGTCGGAAGGTTTACAAGCCGGGTCAGCGGATGCGCACCGTCCATCGGGTGCAGACGGTCAGGAATTGCCTCAGACAGAAACAGGCAAGAAGCCAGTCGTGAAGAAACGAACGAAGACAGGATGTTTGAGTAGGTATAAGGCCATGATCCCCCATAACCAAAGCCGTGACCGGCATCCGACCGGTGCTTTTAGATTTGATTTTATGTGATTTCTTACTGACGCCATGAAGCTTGTCGGCGAAGACGCATCAAGTGCGACGAAACCAAACCTAGATGCAACAACTGTATCAAATCAAAGAGACAATGTGATGGTTACAACCAGCGTGTGGTGTTCAAGGACCCAATGGGCACTTTTCAGACCAACCATATGGGCAATCTCATCTTTCCAAACGCGCCGCCACATGCCATGCTCGTCAATGCGCAAATGGCCGGCTCACGGCACATGGCACCGCATGCTCAAGCACCGCTCCCCTTCATCGCTCCAAGGCCGCCGATGATGGCCGAAATGCCACCGGGCAGTATGCCACATCATCTTCATCACCACATGCACCAACAGCCAATACCCATGCATGGGCTTCCGCTTGCCCCAGAGCACCTCTTCCATCAAGGGTCACCAATACCATTACACCCGCAGCGGATGCCATACATATCGCCACCACCACAACACCAGCACCATCAGTCCAATCCGCACATGGACCCATCAGCGTTCCCGCAATCACAGCCACAATTGCAATTGCAACCGCAGCAAACATGGCAGCAGCAGCCGCTTCTCGACGCTGTCAACCTCAACTACAACCACCCGCCATTGAGATCGCCTGTGAGCTTCGAGTCCGCCCCGACAACGACCTCGACCGAAGGACCGGTGACAGCACAGATTCCCATCGACCCAGCTCAATGGCCAAGCGAAGACCCGCTTGTTAATGCCAACGTCGCTCCGACTTCAGTAGGCCAGCCGCCTCATCAGCATGTCCAGATGTTTGTCAACGAGGCAGGCGAGCAGACCAGATATGTGTTCGATGCAGAGAATACGTACTGGTATCCTGATGACGACGCATCGATGGTCGAATCAGATGACGAGGAAGAAGAGTCTGAGGACGAGGCGCAACATCTCGAGTCGAATGATCTCGGTGTCATTGTCGCCAAGCGCCTTCACAACCGTCCCGTCGATGCGTTTGGTACGCAGATGCGGACGTTTACCAACTTTGCCGATGCCAACGTTCTGGCTACATATATTCCGTCGTCGATTAACTCCCCTCTCAATGACGCCCAGACCGCTTCTGTGTTTTGGTATTTTGTCAACGTCACAGGCCCGAGTATGTCACTCTTTGAGCGCCGTCCGGTCGACCCGCAACCGATCTTCCAAGGCCAACCGGTGCCCCGGTCCCGCCAACATATCTGGACCTGTACGTCAACCTTGCACACGCGCCCCTAGATTACGCATGTGTACTAACCAAATCTCTAGACACCTTCCCCATCATTGCGCTCAACCATCCTGCTCTACTTCAGGCGATGCTGGCCCTTGGAAGCTTGCAAATGGCAAGACTCCAAGGCGCCCCGCATACGGCCTCAATGAAACACTACCACCTAAGTTTGCGAAGAATTGCACGCAACTGCGGAAGCCCTTTACGCCGTGTACAGCCAGCAACTCTAGCCGCCACTATGCTACTTGGCTTCTACGAAGTGTGGAACTCGGACCATGACAAGTGGTGCAAGCATCTGTGGGGTGCCCGTGCGATCCTCCGAGAAATTCCCATCCGGGCCATGACCAAGAAAATCGTTGCCCTGAAGCGGGAGCAGCGCCAGTTTCTACAGAACTTCGAGTCTGAGGCCGGCGAGGAACCGTATGCCAACGCCATGGTGGCCGAGACGGACATTGACCAGGTGGATACTGCTCTTGTTGCTCAACTGTCGGGACGGCCCGTTGCCTACGATGACTCGTCCCCGGACGAGCCCCTGTCTTCTGGAGCACCACCTTCGTGGACAGCACCGGCGCACTTTACCGAAAAGGACATTGAGACCTATGAGCTGATCGCCGATGTCTTTTGGTGGTATTGCAAAATGGATGTGTACCAGAGTATTCTTGGTGGCACTCCGTTACTGTAAGTTGTACCTGTACTCGTTCATTATTTGTTTTACTCTACCGTTTACTAACAATTCGACAGAATGGAATACAACTGCTGGACACAGTGCACGCCCCGTGCCCCGATCGGCAAGATCGACGCTATGTAAGTTATAACTTACATTAGTCCCCCCAGCTCTGCGAATTGCTTATGCTAACGGAACAGTTACGGCACATTCGATCATCTCATACTGCTACTTGGTCGTCTTTGCAGCTTCGCCTCGAAAGATCAGGCCCGGAAACGGAAGATGATGAGGGCTAATGGCCCTCCAGGTGGTGGCGGTGGCCAAGGCCAGTCTCCGCCCGGGTTCGTCGGCATGATGCCCTCCACAGGGCGCGTCACGATCCCCAAGGGCTTCAGTCCTCCCCGCGAGGTGTCACCGCAAAGCGACAACTACGAGGACGTCGATATGGAGACGAGCACGGCCGCTGCCATGCGTGAGTGGGAGGCCATCCGCCAACAATTGGACGCTTTTCGTGCCCAGCTTGGCCCAGACTTTGAGCCGCTCGGGCCAGAGTTTGACACTCCCGTCAGCAGCCCCTTTGGGCCAGCCCTCCAGTACCGCACGTACAGTATTGCCGGTGTGTGGATGAACTACTATATGGGTTTGATCGTTCTCTACCGCTGCTATCCGACCATGCCCCCCATTGCTATGGTAGCCGCTGGCATGGCTGCACAGCAGACCGCCCCGTTCGCTAACCAGATCGGCCGCATCGTGGCCGGTATTGGTGGCGAGGATATGGGTACCATGTCCAGCATCAACACACTTCTCGGATGCGTTTCTATCGAAAGCTCATTCCCGCTGTTTGTTGCTGCTGTTCAGTACCAGGATACCGCCCAACGGCACTGGACGGTCAGGAGGATGCACAATGTCGCTCGTCTCACCGGGTGGCAGTCGGCCCGGCAAATTGCCAATGGCTGCGAGTCCGGTTGGGTTAAAGCCGCCAACCTCGGCCGTGGCCCACTGTACGAGTCGCCGCCGGATCTGGAGGAGGAGCCGCCAAGTATCTGGAACCGGCCAAGACGCCTCATGGACCGCGTCCGAGAACTCGAGGGAGTGGAGGAGCGTCTTGTGCTGTCTTCATCAGAACGCCCGCACTACGCTGTCGGTCTGCTGAGTGTGGAAGCTGATCTTGAAAAGCTGGAGCTCAGCGACCACAACTAGTATATTGGGAAGGTAACAAAAGTACTACCACAGCCATACGTTGGGAAGATGCTCTGCTGTTGCCAACAAGCCATATTACATTTGGTTATGTTAGTTCTATTTATTGCAATCTACTGTCTCGGTGTATTGAAAAGGCCGTGTTAGGAAATGCACTGGGCGATATCTAGGCAACTGTTTATTTCTTTGGGAAGGTTGGAGGCTAGATAATGGACAGCGTGGTATTTTACTTTCGGTATTATGGACTATAATCGATTCGAAAGGCCCGATGGCCACATCGAACCATTCTACTTTGACTTGGATGATTCCACTCTGACTTGGATGAGGGCTAGGAGAGGACCAAATAGCAATTATGAACAAGTCACAATACATGCAAAGCGCAGGAAATCATGCTTTTGATGAGTTTCTACTAGCTGTATTCGTTACAAATCCGTTCTTCCGTGTGCGTAGACGCAGCACGCCCAACTCCATGTGCTGTGCGCTTAGTTTGCCGGTAGTCTCTCGACAACGGCGGCCATCTCGTCGTCCGTGTATAACCGGAAGCCCTTTTCTTTTGTAACACTGGCCAGCTGTACGTTCTTCTCGTCCAGCTTCTCCTCCATGACCTGCTTCAGCGTCTTGAGCACCAGCGTCTCGGCGTCCTCGAGAGTGAGAGACTGTTTTCGCATTAGCAGATGTTCAACATTAACAAGAAGAAGAAAAAAGGAAAAAGAAGAAAAAAGAAAAAAGAAGAAAAACGAAGAAAAAAAGGGGGAAAAAAGAGAGAGAAAAAAGAACGCTACGCAGAGTGACCTACCTTATGGTACTGGTTCTGCAGCTCGGCCTGCGCACCCTCCGAGCCAGAGCCAATGGCCTTGGCGTCGTAGCGGTAGAACGTGCCACTGGGCTCGGCGTGGTACAGCGCAGGACCGCCCTCGTTGCCGTCGGGGCCCACGGACGAGTCGTAGCCCGCAATCAGCAGCGCCACACCAAAGGGCCGGCTCATGATGCTGTCCTCGCCGTCGGCCGACTCGCCAAACCGCAGGGCCAGGTCGCAAATGGCCTGCGTGCAGCTCTCGACGCTCAGCGGCTCGGCATAGTTGAAGGCGTGGCTCTGGCACTCGACGCGGGCGTGCTCGACCATGCTGCGGGCGTCGGCCTGCAGACCGGACATGGCGCAGCCAATGTGGCTGTCGATCTCGACAATCTTTTCGACAGAGCTGACCTCCATGAGCGTCGAGGTGACGCGCTTCTCGACACCGAGGACGACGCCCTCGGAGGTGGCGACGCCGATGGCTGTGCTGCCGAGCTTGATGGCCTCGAGGGAGTATTCGACCTGGAAGAGACGGCCTTCAGGGGAGAAGGTGCTGGAGGAGGGTTAGTGATCGGCTTTGGGGGTAGGCTGGAGTGGATTGCAATGGAGGAGAGGGGTAGAGGTGAAGTTGAAGCCGGAATCGAGATCGAGATCGTGATCGAGATCGTGATCGCGGTTGATGGACAGTCATCGCAGTACGTACTTGATACCCCGGTCTAGAGACAAGAAGAAGCAAATGTTAGTAACGCTGAACCGACGAGAAGCTAGGAGGGCCAGGCAATCGAGGCAAGGCTGATGACGAAAGACGCACCGTATTCAGATCGTGACATGAACATCTTGGCGGATCGAGGAGAGAAGGCGGGGCCCTAGAATGGCAATGGGGGGCGTGATGCAGATGAAAAGGGCGTCAATTCTCGTTTGTCAGAGTAGGGTGCGTAGGGAGTGTTGCTCGTTGAGTAGTGATGGTGGTTGTCGATGGAGATGCGATGCGAGACGAAACTGATTGGGAAAGCTTCGCCGCCTATGAGGTGTCCAGGCAAGCAGACCGCCTACGCCAGCTTCTGGGAAGGCGGCGGCCACCAAGCTCACAGCATTGCCGTTTGGGGGTGGGCAGCTAAAAGTGGGTCTTTATGGCCAGATGGGGACTAGCGTTTCTCTGTCGCGCGAGGGCCAGGAACTGGTGTTGGTTACGTATTTTGGCGGGCTGGCGGGCAAGTGTTTAATCGCAAAACGCGCTTTCCTCTTTGAACCGCAACCGCGACTTTGAGAGAGGGACCCTCCTTCCGTCTGAAAGTTTTACATCCCAACGATACTGCCCGAGTCTAAGCTCACCAAACACTCAGTACCATAGCGATATTTCATACGGTCAAAGTTTCGTTCTCTTTTTCAGACCACCACCACATGCGAAGCAACACTGCAACCCAAATTCATCGACAATGTCGTCTACCGCCGCACGGGCGAGCAACGGCGCGGCCAATGGCGGAGGCGGGGCCGGCAGCAGCAGCAGACCTCGCATGAGCCACTCGGCGGCAGCAGCAGGAGCAGGAAACAGCAACAATGCGGCATACGGACACAACCAACAGATACCCGGCGGTGTTTACGACAGTTTCCAGGGCAGCGAGCGGTCAGACGCGCGATACCGCGGTGAGGGGCCCCCACCACCGCCGCACCAACACACGTACAGCAGCACATCACACAAACGGACAGCGTCAGGGAACCCACGACCGAGCAGCCGAACAGCGGGTTCCGGCGGTGCTGGAGCAACAGGCGCGTCAGGGCTGGGCGCTGAGGCTGCAGCAAATCGGGCAGCAAGAGGGGGCACGCCAACGGGCGGCCGAACAAACATTTCCGAGGATCGGCGCACCGAGCGGACGACAATTACGACCCGAGACACTTATGTGACACGCGTGCGCAGTCCCGAACGGCAGGTACCCTCACGACCAGCGACGTCGGCAGCAACATCAAGAGACAAGCCGACATCCAAAAACGCATCGGACACGCGGTCACGGGAAGCACCGACACCGACAGTGCCGGCCGTACCATGGGAGCCTGAAGTGACTCTGCTTCCACACACAACAGCGCCTCTTGCGTCGCGCGTCTCAATACCTCCTCTCTCTTCACAAGTGCCGCCCACTCTACAGCCGGCAGCACTTGGCGGCCTGTCTCTCGAGGCACAGGAGGCCGTCATAATGGAGGATCTGCTGTGTGTGTTTATGGGCTGCGAGGGTCAATATATCCGCTTTGCCAAGGGCTATGACCACAACGAAGAGCGTGACCGGCTCACTGGGCCGACGTGGCGTATTCTTCCTGGACTCGACCCCAGTCTGCAGGACTTGACAGCGTCGATGCTGCAGACAGCCACGCATTATTCAGCCCTGGAGGCGTTTGTCGATGTACAGAGCCGGGAGACCTTTGGCCTCGTCAACCATGCGCTATGCGCATCGGTTCGCAAGTTTCTACAGGACTACCTGGTGCTCATTGCGCAGCTCGAGACGCAGTTTTTGACAGACGACGCTTTCACGCTGCACGTGCTCAACATCCACATGCTGCCCACCAGCCAAATGATGCTGCAGCTGTACGCACTGGCGCACGAGCTTCTCAAGAAGAATGCGCTACTGGACGACGACGACGACGAGACGGACGAGTCGAGCGATGACGGTGTTGACGACTACGACAAGATCATTGACCGACTCCGCGAGGGCGGTGAGCTGGTCCCTGGCAACGCGGCCAGCAAGAAGATCTGCAAGGGCGGTGCTGTCCTAGAAATGATTACAAAGCGGCTCGAGGCCATGTCGGGTGACCCAGCGGCGCGGGCGCTGCTGACAGCGCTGCTGCGCGATGCCAGCCGGCCCTACATGGTGATGCTGAACGAGTGGCTGCACCACGGCGGCATCAGCGACCCGCACGCTGAGTTCCTGGTGAAGGAACAAAAGAGCATTCGCCGTGAACTCCTTAAGGTGGACTACACGGACGAGTACTGGGACCGGCGCTACACGCTGCGGGACAAGGATGTGCCTCCACAGCTGGTGGGCGTCAAGGACAAGGTGCTGCTTGCGGGCAAGTACCTGAACGTGGTGCGTGAGTGCGGCGGCGTCGATATCAGCAAAAAGGTCATGGACGTGCCGACGTCGTTTGATGACAGCCGGTTTCTTGACAACATAAACACGGCCTATGCACATGCCAACGCATCGCTCATGCAGCTGCTGTTGACAACACATGCGCTGCCTGCGCGGCTGCGGTCGCTCAAGCACTACTTCTTCTTGGACCCGTCCGACTATTTCTCGTATTTCTTGGAGCTCAGCCATGCCGAGCTGCGCAAGCGCAACATCAAGGCCGTCAACACCAGCAAACTGCAGTCGCTGCTCGATTTGGTCTTGCGGCAGCCAGGAAGCACAGTATCCCTAGACCCCTTCAAGGAGGACGTCAAAGTGGAAATGAACGACACAACGCTCGTGCAGGCCTTGCAGCGCGTCGTCAACATTACGGGCATCGAGCAGGGCGAGGTGCTGCACACATCGATGCTGACGGGCGGCGGTAACGACGGCGCCAGTACAGCCGGTGGCAGCGGCAGCGGTAGCGGCGACGCCGACGGCTATGCGTCACTGCAGCTGGACTACGCCATGCCGTTCCCTGTGTCGCTTGTCATCAGCCGCAAGACCATTTGGCGGTACCAGGCGCTGTTCCGTTTCTTGCTGTCGCTGCACCACCTCGAGTCGCAACTCACAACGACCTGGCAGAGCCACATGCGCGACCTGCCCTGGTTCCACCGGTCAATGTCCAAAGAGGTGGCCGTCTGGAAGCGCCGGTTATTTACGCTGCGGGCGCGCATGCTGGTTTTTGTGCAGCAGCTGCTGTACTTTTGCACGGCCGAGGTAATTGAGCCCAACTGGCAGGCGCTCATGTCGCGGCTGCAGACGGAAGAGACTGCGACGGCCGCTGCAGCTGCTGCAGCGGCTACCGCCAACAACAACAACAACACCACCACAAACAACAATGCCGCCGATGCCGCCGATGCCGCCGCGCCTGTGCCTCTCCCAAGCCGGACCGTCGACGAGCTGATGCAGGACCATGTTGACTTTCTCGATACGTGCCTCAAGGAGTGCATGCTGACCAACAGCAAGCTTTTAAAGGTAGGTCACATTCCCTTTACCATCGTATTTATGCGCACTCGCTAACTTGACAGATCCACGCAAAACTTATGCAGACTTGCTTCTCCTTTGTCAGCTTCGCCAGTTTCCTCACGCGTACCATGGACCGCATCGACCCCGACCTTGCGGGAACTGCGTCTCAACCGAAAGACGCGACCGCCGAACAGTGGAAGACGTTCCAGCAGAACGTACAGGGTGCTCGCCCCTCCGCCGACCCCAACAGCAGCACAACCACGGCCAACGATACCGCTCCTACCGACGAGGAGATGCGCAGCCTCGTAGAGCGTCTGGCCAAGTACGAGCACCTGTTCGGCCGCAATTTGCAGGTGTTGTTGGATGCCCTCAACCACTATGCCGCCACGGAGACAGTCGTCCTACTGAGTTTGTGTGCCCGTCTGAGCACGGCCAACCAGGGAACTGAGTATGCCGGTCTGCGTCACGAAGAAGACATGGCTGTGTAATTGGTGGGAGGTGTGTCTCCTATGATGTCTTTGATATCAAATCAAAAGCTGGCTGCATCTTGGAATGGACTACGTCGTCTGTGCATATACCTTTTATCCTGTTTTGTTTCTGATTTTTTTTTTTTCCCCCTCATTTTAGAGATGACGATATGCCATTAATGCAATGTCTCGACGATATTCGAATATGATTACGAACTCCTTGGTTGGGTGTGATTAGTTGACGAGACGGCCTGATGTTTGATGTGATGTTGATATACGTACAGTGCGGTATAACAGTGTTCGATAATTTGCACGGTATGAGTCTAGAACCCTCACAGGCAAGAACGGCCATGCCAGCGAGCTCCTTCCTGTCAGGTCTTGCGATTTGGCAGGCTCCAATGTCTCTTAGGCAGCTCTTCAACAGCCGAATATCACGGAACTACCTACTTAAAACAGGGTCGGAATAGGCGGAAACAATATGTCTATGAATAAATGATACGGGCACTCTCTCCATTTATTCCAGGCTACAGAATTCATGCAACAACAATCAAAAGAGTGAAATAAAGTTATCACCAAAACGGTCGTCGAACGGCAAGAGCAACCGCCTAGCCCGCCAAGGGCAGGGGAAGTCGTGTGTGGGCCCTCGGCCCCTAACCAGCTCTTGCTTAAAAGGCTTCGGCCAGCAAAGCTTGAGAGAATTACAGCGTGTTCTTAGCGGAACGCCGGATGCCTGGGCTCAGTAAGGCAAAAAGGCGCGAACAAAGGGAAAGGTCCAGGCCATGTCCAGGGGGTCCACAGGCCAATCAATGCGTGTGCAGGAAGGTACCACCGGGTAGCATTGGTAGCTCCTTCTCTCGCTCTCGCACACGCTCTCACACGCAACGCCTCGCGCCTTCCCTTCCCAAATCTCCAAAATCTGTGACGACAGATCGAAACACCAAACGAAAAATGAGGTGAAAATACCAAAATCTCAAGCCCGCCCAACCAACAACCAGGAACATTCCCGTTTTTCGTGGCTCGTGACAATCGACGATTCTTTCTTCAACGACCCGATCTCCAACATTGATTCTCTTGAAGCAATTTCGGCGCATCCAGTTGCATTCGCGTCTGCTCTCTGTTCCGCGCCCCTGACGATATCCGACGACCCCTTTTCTTCCTTATTTCTTGATCTCGCTTCCACCCATTCAATTTCATCCTTCCGCCCCGCCTCTCTCCCCTCGCAACTGTCACGTCGTGCTGGGCAAGCCCAATATCGAATCACCGCCTTCTCATAGATACCCCCTTTCCATCACGCACCCGACCTGAACACACGGCATTCCTCTCCTCCGACGATGAACCGGTGAACCAAGCTCTACGAAACTCGAACCATATAAAGTCAGGGCAGCGCACAGTCCGTCCACGGCTCTATCGGCAACAATGCCTCGGCCACGTCCAGCCACCACGGGCTATGAACGCCTTGCCCAGGCCGACCGTTTCTCCGACGACTCCGACGACGATGAAGGCGCTGGTGCCGCTGGTCTTGCCTCGCTGCAGTCATCCGCCGCGGCTGCTGCTCTCTCCGGAACCACCGAAACGAATCCCCGCTATGCTTCCATCACTGGCAACCAGCCACGGCCTGCTGGTGGCATGAGCGCCGCTGGTGGTGGCGGCCACGGCCGGCGAGCATCCTACCAGCACAACAACTACCACCGACGACGCACCAACTCGGGCGTCGACCTTAAGGCCATCAATGCGCGCCTCGAGCGCTGGGCTGACGAGATCGCCAACAAGTTCAAGCGCCACCAGAAGAAGCGCGGCCAAGAAGACGAGGGCCGCCTCGAGATCCACTACTCGGTCTTCCAGGCCCCCGAGGGTGTGCGACCGGCAACTGCCGAGACACTGGCACGGACAGCGGCTGGTGCGCCCGATGCGGTTGGAGTGCCCGACTCCGTTATTACCGAAGCCGAGTTCGAGTCTATTGTCGACAGCGTTCGGACAGCCATCCGCGAGGGCACACACCCGCGCATGATTACACAGGGCAGTTCCGGCAGCTACTTTGCGCGCAACCCGGAGGGCAAGGTGGTCGGTGTCTTCAAGCCCAAGGACGAGGAGCCGTACGCCGCCGGTAACCCCAAGTGGAACAAGTGGATTCACCGCAACCTGTTCCCCTGCTGCTTCGGCAGAGCATGGTATGTTCCCATGCGTTGCGTTGAGAAAGCAAACTAATCTCTCAACTCTCCATACTAACTCATTCTCAGCCTCATTCCCAACCTTTCCTACGTCAGCGAGGCCGCCGCCTATGTCCTCGACAACCAACTCCGCACCTACATGGTCCCCTATACCGATGTCGTCTATCTCTCGTCCAAGTCTTTCCACTACCCCTTCTGGGACCGCTACTCGCACTCGCGCAACCGAAAACCACTCCCGGCCAAGCCCGGCAGCTTCCAAGTCTTCCTCAAGGGCTTCAAAGACGCCAACATTTTCCTTCGCGAAAACCCCTGGCCAGACCAATACCACTCTGGCTTCCGCACGAGCGACCGTCACCGCAACAGCCGTACAGGGCGGTGGGCTGACAATTGCCGGCCCGGCTCGAGGCAAGTCTCCAAGTCGGCCAATGGCTCAAACAGGAGAAGCAGGAGCTCGGGGGCTGTTGGTGGTGAGCAAAGCGACGGTGCAGACTTTAGCGACTACGACGAGAACGAAGATGGGAGCGCCGCATCAACACCCAGCCCAGACAACTTTGTGTGGACCGAGAACCTGAAGCAGTCGTTCCGCGAAGAGCTCGAGAAGCTCGTCATCCTCGACTACATTATGCGCAACACCGACCGTGGCCTCGACAACTGGATGATCAAGGTCGACTGGCCCAGCCAAGAGGTTTCCATCACGTCCGAACCCATGCACCTCAACATGGACGGCGCCGCTGGTAGCAGCGCCAACGGCAGCCCCGGCCGAAGCCCTGGAGCCGCCGAGGGCCCGCGCCCTGTCGATCTATCCCAACGGCCTGCGCGCGGTAACCGAGCCCGCGCTCCCTACCGCGCACAAAAGCCAATGGATGCCTCAACACCACCGGCAAGCAGCGCACCGCAGCCCAACATCCACATTGGTGCCATTGACAATTCGCTGTCCTGGCCGTGGAAGCACCCAGACGCATGGCGCAGCTTCCCCTTTGGCTGGCTTTTCCTACCAGTCGACCTGATTGGTAGACCCTTTTCGCAAAAGACCCGCGACCACTTCTTGCCGCTCCTCACCTCATCCGCCTGGTGGTCCCAGACCCAGCTCGCGCTCCGCCGCATCTTCCAGATGGACCCGGATTTCCAGGAGCGCATGTTTGAGCGCCAGATTGCCGTCATGAAGGGCCAGGCTTGGAATGTTGTCGAGACGCTCAAGACGCCCGACCATGGTCCCCTCGAGCTGACTCGCCGCGCCAAGGTGTGTGTCTGGGACGATCTTGTTGAGGTGCCCATTGCCGTGCCCATGCGTGCCACGAGCTCCGAGATTCGCCGTCGCAACGAGTTTGAGTTGTACCGCGCCATGGAGGAGGAGATGGACATTGGTGCGGCCGGAGGCGACGAGGGCCACAGCGGCGGCAAGCAGCCTGCCAAGACCACAGCAACAACAGTTGGCAATGCCAACGGCTCCTCCTACTTTGACGGCCTGGACGGCAACGACGAATCGGAGGACCTGCTCATCAACACCACGTCGCCGCTGCCCAACCCGGGCCGCTTTGAGCTGACCAAGGAGTTGGTCGCTGAAGAGGATGAGTCTGGCGAGGTCGCCGGCGAGTCCAGCAAGAAGACGCCCGGCTCGCCTCCCGCTGCATCCCCTACTTCTTCGCAGCTACTATCGGCCGAGTCGCCCAATGCTCGCGGCGGTAGCCGGCGTGGCGCGCCGTCGGCCAGTGCTAGTGCTTCGGCTTCGGCTTCGGCACAGCGCCAAAAGCTGCCCCAGCACCAGCGCCGCTACAGTTATACGACGGCTGCCTCGCGCCGGAATAGCAACACGATCGCGCAGCAGCTGTACGGTGAACGGCACGGTGGTGCTCCCGGCGGAAGTTACAGCAACTCCATGTCCAACTCGCTTTATCTGCCCGGCAACCAGCCGCCCCGACACCACCGCGCCGCCTCGCTCGACAACTACTTTTACGACGACCGCGCCGATGAAGACATTGCGGGCGATCTGGGCTACGCCGCGGCCGAAGGTATGGAGAATAACCGCCGGCGCGTGATTGTTGAGCGCCTGGAGCCTGTTAAGAGCAAGAACCCGGTGTTTACATGGTGTTGATTTGAGGCGTAGTGGGATGTAATTTTTGGTGGTTTACAAAATTATGAACATTAGACAGGTGTTTTTGTTACTTTTCTTTGTTTGATTTCCTTATTACTTGTTTTTCGCATATTATTTATTTTCAACGCGTCTTTTTCAGCATCTAGAGAGGTCCATTTGTTTCATCTTTGCCGGTCTGTTGGTGTGACATTTTCCCGTTTCTTCTGTCACTGTATTTATCGAAGGAATTTTACTGTTGAAGAGTTATAAAAGGGACGGCGTTGAAGAGTTGAAATCGTTATGATTTTCAAAATTAAAAACAAATCCTATTTCTCATACAATACATTTAAAATAAATTAGAGTACGAGTCTAACTCTCATTTCTATCAATTCATCAAAGAAAGACGAGACCCCCTGAATAACTTGTTAGAATCGAGTCCGAATATTTGGAATAAGAGGATCAAGGACAACACAACCCTCCAGCCTCACTCGGTCACGAGCTGAGAGGGAGGCAGGGAGGGACGGATGGAAGGTGGGAGGGGAAGGCATTATGCCTCAACCACGGAACAGGAGAATCAGGAAATACAACACATCACTTTTGAGTTGTTGTTTGTGACTTGCTTCCACCCAAAGGGGACAGGTTCTCGTCCCGTTTTCCGTACAATGTTCCAATTAGGCGGGACAGGCATGCGTCCATAGAGATCGGGGAGACTCGGTATTTCAAAGGAAGAAGAAAAACTACGAGGACAGAAGATGGGCCATACTCAGAAGAGCAAAAGGAGGGCTCGGAGGGGAAGGTGCCAGAAGATAGGGTGTGTGGGTGGGCTGCTACTCTCGCGGGAAAAAAAAAAAAGATGTATGGGCAAAGAGAGTGAGCCAGCCGGTAAACCCTCCGAGAAAAAGAAGGCAGGTTACATAAGAACAGGGACCGAATAACAGCACAAAATAGCAGGGGCTCTTGGCCTGACCGCCACTGGTTTTATTGCCATTGTGAGAAACAGAGAGCCAACTGGTGAACCATGGGTGGCCGGGACCATTCGGCGGGGACTGGAAGGTCACGAAGGGCAAGGCCAGAAATGATATATCATTTTACTTGCTGTGGTTTTCCTCTTTTTGTCGTCTGTCGACAGACCAGTTTATGTTTTGTGCCACGTCCCACACACGATATCTGCAAATAATTCAAAGAAGGAAGCCATATTTAATCTGCTCCCATGGTCAGCAGACCATCTTAAAGCCAGGAAATCGGGAACAGTGATAGTGTCCGTCGTGAGTCAAACAGAAAAAGGAAGCAAGTGCCAGAAATAAAGACGCAGAAAGGAATGAACTGGTTCGCCAGCAAGGAGAAAGTTGGAAAGGCGAGACCAAGGATGATGGCCAAGGTTCGTGCAGATAAGGGGCCTGCAAGAAAGAAAAAGAAAAAGAAAAAAAATTCAAGGCGGCGGAAGGAGGAGAGAGAAAGGAAAGCATGCTGATCCAGGGGCCAGAGGTCAAAAAAAAAGATATAGCGAGCTCGACGGCGAAGGGGACAGGATGTTCTTCTAACTCCCGTTGACGCCAGAACAACCCCGCCTCACATCTTGGCCTTTTTTCTCGTTTCTGCTTCTGCCCCTGCTTCTTCCTCCCTTCTGTTTCGGTGCTATGCATTCTGCTCGTTTTGTCGTATCTCCTCTCCGAAGGTAACCCACCAACGTGGGTTATTCGCCTCCCGGGTTGACAGCACCTAAGACAGAATATCTTTTCGGGAGGAGTGCATTGATAGACTCACAGAAGACACAGAAGAGAACGTGTCAAAGGTGTATGTACGTGGCGTCCGTCTGCGTGCGTGCCAACCATAAGAATGGTGTATGGAGTGGCACGTCGGAAACCATGGGGGAAACGTGTGTATGCGTGTGTGTGTGTGTTGGTTTTTCAGACCGCCCGTCCCAGCCGGAGTGTTCTTGACCCCTTCTTCTTCGTCTCGCCTCGCATTGCATTGCCTCTCGTCATCCGTTGTTCGGGGTTCTCTAGGGAAAGGGGAGGGGAGGGATGACAGCAGGATTTGTTTCTCGTTTTCCCGACGTGGTGCAGTGCACCTACGGAGTACAAAGCATACACACTGCCTCCACCAACCAGTCCACCGGGTCGGCTGCACGCCCCTTCATTCCTTCTGGTCCCAAAGCACACTAATTTTGCAGAAACATCCCGCACTTCCCACTGAGCCACTGTACTTTTCTGGGATGTTCTGGGAGAGGCGTGTGTGTGTGTGTGTGTGCGTGCGTGTCTCTATTTCTGCATGTTCGACCGAGCTCGGGTGCGGTAGGCGTCTGGTAATAAGGTGTGCTCGTACTCGTACCATTCACGGTGGGGGTCTCAAGGTGTTGGATCGATTTGTGAGCCAGTCGTCGATGCCTGTGAGTTTGGAAGGAAAGGAAGAGGTCCTCCGGAGATGGACTGCCTCTACTCTTCTTTCGTCATGTACCCTTTATTTTGGGTTTTTTTCTGCACCTCTCGCGCGTCTTCCGGGGATGATTGCCTCCTTAAATACGACATAATGCGTCTCTTGGTAGCTGAAGGGGACTTCTCGGGAAAGGTGGGATGCGGAGGGGAAGTAGACAGCTCGGAGGAGAAAACTCTTCACACCATGAAGGGACCTCGTCTCGCCGCTTGGTGGCAGTGCTTTTTAAGTGACTAAAAGAAGGAAACGAGCCAAATTCAAAATACAAAAAAAAAAAAACACGTAGCCAATACCAGCTTGAAGTTGGAAACTCAAAATATTAAAGTTCCAGTAAGGATAAAGAAATATGACAAGTGACGGGGGCCAAGACCTTGCACGGCCGACACCCACTGCAGGAAACTGCTGCAGAGAAGTTCAGTGCCAAAGCAATCAAGATGGAGATGGTGTGATGCTAAACTCTACTATTTAGGTGGCTGTATGCCGAGAGGCCCTCTTCTCGCTTCATTTTCCTCTTCGTCTTCCTCGTCTAGGCACCCAGAGGGCTGGGTGACCGTCTATGCAGTGCATCCTGAAGTTTTGCCTGCCAGGGCGCAGGGATAGTAACATCCACTGGACCACTGCAGGCGGTGTCTCGTCATATACGTCGTATGCAATTTTTGTTTGCCATGGTGCTTTCGTGCCCTGTCTCTCCTTTTTTGTCTCGCCCTGTCTGAGCTCTGAACCCCTTGGATGCCTGCCTCTTGTCTCTTTTTCTTTCCTCATCATACGCCCGCGCAATAATCTATTTGAACGGGATGCGACTTGCTGCATGCGGAGTATAAGGAGACAGGATACTAAAAAGAAGGATATTCGTAGAGAGGCGAGGGCCGCCGGGGGAAGGAAGGGGGAATAGCAAGTAGACTTAATCAAGCTGCTACTACGCCGTAGCTTGCATGAGAGAGAGAACTAGGTTAGGGTCGGTAGGAGAAACGGATTTTTAATATCATTGCACCGCCAGCCGCTCTCGCTGTCAAGAACTTTCTTGTGGCCATTATCACTGGGACAGATGGAGCTCGCTGGACCAAGCTGGGTAGACTAGGCATGGTGCGTGCCAAAGCGAACCGGGCGGGCCAGGCCGGAGCTTTGTCTCTTTCAGGTGCAAGCGGAAACCCAGAAAATGAAGAAGAAGAACAAAGGAATGAGGAAATTAAAGAGCCCAGGAGACGGGCTCTAGAGTGTGGGTGTGGTCGGTGCACGCGATCAAATTAGATACACTCGGAAGAACTCTGAGTGTACGACGTAGAAAATGAGGATCAGAGTGGGAGGGGCGGGGCAAAGCCGAATCATGCGGGAGACGTTGGGTGCTCCCAGCCGTCTGGGACATGGAGTATGGGACAGCGGTTGTTGGTGCTGCCTGCGTCGCAATAGGCAAAGCATGCTGTGCTCTTGCCCTCCAGTGGCCGTACAGCGTATATGGGCGGGAAGGTCCAATACAACGTCTGCACATAGTTTTGATATGATATGGGATATTGCTCCCAAGAGTTTTGGCGCCGTATGTGGCGTAGGTGGGCATATGGCGAAGACGGCGTACATATACATAGTAGTATCATCAGCCGCAGTCAGAGAGCTTGAAGAAAATCAAGAAAGTGGCTACAAAGATGGATTTGCTGCTATGGAAAATATCAAAGGCACTGAAAAACAGGGGCAAACAGAGACCGACCTAAATTTCGGCGTCATGCAGCTCAAATTGGAAGTGATTTCTCAAGCTGAGGATAGATTCGCTTCTATATTTGCTTGTATGGCCACCGGCATATTGTGTAGATGAAGGTCGAGAGAATTGGTATTGAGCGGCCCGAGTGAGCTCGTGCTTTGTGGTGCTTGTGTACTGTCGATGAAGCACAGCGCCGGACCGATATTCGTACACGACGATGTTTGGGATCGTCGATTTCCAACGAGATTGCCATATGGGATGTATTAGCAGCAAACCCCGTGCAGGCCTTTTTGTGTCACAGAGACTACTCCGCCTAGTGCATGCTCTGGCCAGCAATACCTCCGTGGATTTTATTTGGGGGCGGCAGATTAATTTGAATAATTACAGTACGTGTCTTGCATCTGGGAAAGTCGGTGGTCCCGAGGATATGGACAGGCTGACCAGGTCAGGGTCATGGGTGGCTGACCGGGGTTTTGCTGCTGTTTCTGTTGTTCGACAATGATGTCTTGCTTTGGCTTGTTTCAGCTTTGCATTGTCGTATTGGAAAGGGCAAGCTGATGTCCCACATCGCGGCCTCGGCTTAGCAGCTTGGTTGTCAAATGCCCACTGTGAAGCTTCGTAAAGCCCCCAGAAACCATGCACGCGAAGTGATGTTTACCAACGCCGCCTGAGCCCCTGCCCTGATTTGCAGCTCGCGCCACCCTTTGTTGAAGGTGTCCTCGACACCCCAGCGGGAAGGTAAAACTAGTATTTAAGACACTGCAGCACAAGAGCGATCAGCAAAGGAACCCGAGAAGGACGGCAGAAGGATTGAAGGAAGGACCAAGGCAAAGGGAAACAAAATACGTACCGTGCAGTGTGCACTAAGTATATATGTATGTAAAACGGGGGGTATGCTCCGTAATTACCACCTACAGACTTTGGCTCACGCTAGAACACTGCAATTTTGCCCATGGAAGAGAACATACGTGGAGAAAGGAGAGATGAGCATGTTCCCCTGACCATGTGCAGCTTTGACGACCCCAATGTATCTGTTCTCTGAGCAAGGGTGATGGAAGGTTTGCACAGAAGTGATCAGTCTTTGCGAGCAAGCAATTCTTATGCGTCATCATCGGGAAGAGTACAGGAGCATTGGGCTGCATGAAGATATTGGATTCCGAAGGGCAAGGCGTTTATCGTATCCATGGTATGCAAGTCTGACTGTGAAGTTGTGGTAGTGGTCGGCCAGTCATGGCTTAAGCTGGCATGTGCCCTAGAAAGAAGGTTTTGTTGGTGCACCCAGCCTGTCGGATTTGGTCGCTGGCTCTCGTCATAAAGCACCATGCACGACACAGCTTGGCCCTTTTCATATTTGAGTTGCTGGCAACCGGGCTGGCCTGGGCTGGCCTAACCGTATTCTCTTGCATGATTTTCTTTTTGCATTGACAGCGGGCCGGCGGCCAAAGCCAGCCCCGCTTTTAGAAAGAAAAAGGAAATGGAAGCGATGCCACGGCGGCGGCGGCGGCGACAGGGTCCTATTCCATTTAATATGTGTAGTGGTAATGAAGGCTGCCTCACAATAAAGGCAGCAGGTCATCTTGGGTTTTTTTCCCTCAAAACTTCCGGGCTTCCTTGTTTTTGGCAGACTCGGACGCAACAACGCATAGATGCAGAGTAGGAATGCAAGTACCAGGCGTGCCTTGTTTGTTGTTCTGTGTGATTTTCGAGGTTTTGCTGCAGCAGGTCGCTTCTTGTCCGGCCAGGCCAAGCCTGGTGCCTTCGCGTCCTCTGCTATGTTTGTGCTTAATCGTAACCCGCAAATTGTCAACAAACAAACATGAAGTGTACACCCTGGCGGCGGAGAAGGAGCGTACCGCATTGCACGGGGACGAATAGGACAAGACAAACAACAAGCCAAAGCTAATGGGTGGCAATAGGCCGGTCCAAGATGAGATGGGATGGGGACGTCGTCAATAGCGGAAATAAGTGTACTGTGTACGTTCGTAAAATAAAAGCAACAAGATGCGCTTGCATGCATGCGGGTCGATGGATATGGAATGATGGAGCCTGGGACAAATAGGGCTAGGAAAGCAGCCAAAAAATCAAGGAAGCGCGGCCATCATGAGCGCTGCACGAGGAAGAGAGCGACAAGAGGTACGGCCGGACAGGGTGGATTATGTTGTCGACGTGGAGCAAGATCATTCGAGCAACGGCACTGAGGTGTGAGATAGGATGGAGCCGCCGTGCGTGAGCTGAGAGGCGCCCAGTGTCTTGCTTGCTTATTTGTCTATGCCAAAAAAGAGAAGGGAGCGAGGGGGCCATCACAACGAAACGCATGTATTCCATTCTTGGTACGTCGTCTCCGTACTTGAGCAAAGCAGGATCTTTGCAGCCATTAGTATTAGTTTTGGTTGGCTAGCATACCCATGTGAAGTTTCTGAGTATTCCGTACGACGACGGGGTTTTGTGCATGTATTCCCAAGACTCCGCACTGAGTCCGTTTTAGAGGTGGCGGAAAATCGCCGCCCCTGAGCCATCGAGAAAAATTATGTGCAAGCGACGCGGCTGCAGTGGGGGCCAAAATGGACGGACGTTTGTGCTTCTGGAAACAAGCACGGCCTTGGGTATTCTGGGGTTCGTTTTTGTTTCCAGCAAAGGGGAATATACCACATTTGCTGATCGTGTGTGTAAAAGCGGCAAGCGGCAGGTTTCCGACATTTGGTATCTCGCCTAAACACAGAACTGATTGCTTGTTGATGGCTCTCGTTCTTGCTAGGGAATCCCGGTTCCAAAGGGCTTCACAAGATGGACAAAATCGAATCTCGCTGTAGGATTCCCCCCCTTGCCGTCAATACAAAAGAATGGAATGCTGTAAATGACGATGCAGTTCGAGAGAAGCAAAAGAAAACGAACAAAGGGATCTGCTTCTGCAGGCATTCCCAAGGTGCAGCGTCGCGCCCATGACGTTGCTTTACAGGGCATTCTTTCAACCGGTGAAGGCGCGAGTGCTGAGCATGGAGCAGCGCTGTCGGTAATTGAATGGTTGAGATGAAAGCGTCTTCGCTTCTCGGTCTGTGTGTATTTGCCGGCCGGTCTCTCTGGGTGTCCAAAGCAAAAGGAATGCCGTAGAGTCTCAGTAGGAGGAGCAGTGTAAAAATTGTAAATTCGTCCCCACACGCGACAGCGGGATTTGGGAATCGCCGTAATTTTTTGGCCCGCCGATAATTTCGCCTGCTCAGATATTATTGCTTTGCCCGGTCGCCTGGTTTTCTGTCCTCTGACCATTATGTTAGAGCGAAATTGTCGCCGGGAGGAGGAGACAGACGACTGCACAATTCGCTCAAAGTTTGAGCGCAGCGCACGGAGTATGTATGTGTACAAAGTGTGTGGGTGCTGGAACTAGCTCAGGGGAATAAACAATAGCAACCACTCACCTTTTGAAGAACTCAAAAGACTTTGCTGACTTTCTTCCGCCAGAACGAAATAACGTTCTAGTTCGGCGACTAGCCCCCGCCCACGTTTTTCCTTCGGGGAGGACCCAGACATTATTCTTCGTTGACATGGATGTGCCATGTAAAATCTGCAATGGAAATGGGTGCTTTGCAGCGACCAGAACAAAAATGCTTGTTCTACCGCACCAAACCCTGGTTGGCTTTTGCTGAACCAAGAACCCGGGAAATGATGATATGATTAGAGAAATTGCGCATGTCTGACCGACAGATTGGGACCCTGCCTTTTCCTAGGAGGCAGTCCCCATTTATCGTTGAACAGGTTATTCTGAGGGGACCTGATCGTTTCTTTTTGAGTAAACGCCCCTTTCTTTTTTTCGTTTCCCTTGCCTGTTCAAGGCTAAGCACCCCCGAAAAAGGCACCAAAGAAACGGCAACACCCTGGCGGGGCCGAAGCCGATACTGCCATTTCTGAATCCCAAGCCCATGTCCTCGGGATTTTTGTGAAGGGTTTTGTATCGATATCGTTCCCATTCCCAGGTATTTGCTGGCCCGAGGAAACACAAGCCTCTGTACCACAATACTAAAAGAGGCATGTGATTGGCGCAAAGAAACGGTGGCTAGGCCTTCCGTCAGCTTCTCTTTCTTTCTTAGGGATCGAGTCAGTCGTGGTAAAATGCTGTGCAACTCCCCCAAAAGCAGACCGGAATGTTTTGTGCTCTGTTTCGACTTGTGCACCACGCCGTGTGCATACGAGTAGGTGCATGGTGAAGACACCCCACTCATAACACTGCAAAAAGCGACCGTTTCTCTGACGGATCCTTTTGTTTGCTTTTCCACGTCAGTTGCATGTTGCAGTTGCGTGGGCATGCGGCAGTGTCGGCAACTAAGAGTTGCCTTTTTGCAAGAAAGGTAAGGCTCATACCTAGTACGTCGTAAAGTATTGCTACCCGCGCCACGCGCTGGTATCTTACAACATTGCGGCTGGGCTTTTGAATTGCTGCGGTGCCTGGCGGTCGTATATCGTGCTAGGTCGCCCGTCGAGTTTTATTTTGCGAGAATAAGGACAACGCATGAGTACGGAGTACAAGTCCTTGCCAAGTCGTCCTAGCTAATGTATGCGCCATATCAAGAATGACGGCCACGATCGAGGAGCCCGAGGCATTGCTGTATGTCGAGGAAGGAAACGGAGGGAAAACAGGATTGGGGACTCCACTTTTCACGCCGTCAGTTGGACCCTTGCAAACAATAGTATTGTGCGCGATGTGGCGATGGGAAAGTCATTTGAACTTCTCAAACCTGGCGGTCTGCGAGACTTGGAAGGGAAAAACAAAAGGAAATGGAGTGTAGTGTGGAGTGGAACCTTGCAATAAACTCTCCAGCGGCCGAGAACAAGCCAAGGTACTCCATAATTACGGCCTCAAACTTTACTCGAGCCAGCCGTGTATTTGAGCCCCGTACTGCACCCTCCTTCCTTCAATCATGAAAGCAACCATGAGACGGCACCACTCACACACTCCGTTGGCCGCACATATATCGGCGGCCTGTAAGAGGCGGAGAACCCGCAAGATATAAATGATGTATCTTGCGGCTGGCAATGCTTCCCCAAACACCGGCCCCTTCGCCAAAAGCGTCTTCTCAGCAGATAGAGGGAAAGATAGCAGCCTCGAGACATCATGGGACATGACCGCGGCCTGCGTCCTTCAGGCAGCAATACACCATCAACTGCCTTCAGACAGGCCAGAGCCACTAGCCTGGTGGTCGGGTCAAGAGGCGGCGTTCTGTTGGGCCCAGCCCAGCCTCCACGCAAAGATAGCGGTTGCTGTTTCGATACTTCGACCCGTCGGCGTGGCCTTGTGGCCCCCAACTAAAGTCGTCGGAGGGGCGGCGAGGGATATGTATGTGAGCGGTGTAGCTTTTTGATTCAGCATGTCTCCAGACAAGATACAAGGTGGGAGCCAGAGAGAGGCCGGAGAGGCAGATAACTTGGAGTGGTCAGCTTCTAGATACGATCGAAGACGTGGTCAGTTGAGGAAAAGAAACGAGGGGACAGAAAATGGAGACAGAAAACAAACAAAACTTGACCAACCAAAGAAAGAGGCTGTAAATACCTGGTATCAAATTGTAACCCTGGAGTGAACGTAGCGTGTTTCTCACTGAAACATCCGTTCAGAAACGAGGCGTAATACTCCAAGCTCCCGTGGCCGTGGGCTGCCTGTTCCCGGCTGTAGGTATCCCTAAAGTGAAGATCGACGGCGATATCGCGGGGAGTCTCCTGCACTGGTCGCCCAACCTAAGCTACCTGGTAAGGTCAAGAGGGGTCCACTTCCAAGAAATTGTGTTGCCCTTCAGGCGGTAATACACCCTCCATGAAATAAAGGAGTAAAAACGCTGCCAGTTTTCTGTAGAAGATTTAGTTGTTTCGACAGCCCCAGGAGGACTAACAGACATGGACTCTAAGCCTATGAGTCCGTTAAGCCGCCTACCCGGTCGACCACCAGGTCACTGTTCTTCGTGACAAGTGAGTCGCTGGCCACACGCCTATATTGGTAGTCGACAAAGGGCACTCGAAATATCGCTGTTTGGACATTTGAATATAGTCTCTTCAATTCCTTCACGCAGGAAACTACTCGTTGAATCCGACTCCTGAACGCAGCACCAGTGCCAACTTCTCGTGACGGCTGGTAGACTTGCACAATTTTGCCGCGATGGCAGCCGAGAGGTAAGAGCAAATAGCAACCGAAATTTTGCGTTGTATGCTTTGGTTTGTTGCGGGCGCCTGTGACGAAGTTAGCAAAAAACAAGTACTGACAACAACAGTTTCGATATGACGGTCCCTCTGGACGAGAGTTTCACAGAAATCGACACAATCCACGGAAGAGACTACCAGCGTTATTCGTTACAGAACAATGTCTATTTCTCTCCCGTAGATGAGGTATTGACTGGCCCCCTTTCTGGTAACTTGGCTTTTGCTTCATTCGGGAGGGAGAAAGGCGGCAGATGAGGCAAACCACAGGGGGGAGGACAATTGCTAACCTGTAGACAGGTCGAAGTTCAACGACTGAAAGATGCCCACAAGGCTTTCAGCAAAGTCTTCGACTACCGTTTGATTTTCCCGCCTGTCAACAGGCCGAGAAAAATTCTCGACTGCGGCTCCGGTACAGGAGCCTGGGCGGCAGAGGTTGCATCAGAGTATCCGGCATGTAAGGTACGTGTCGTTCGGAGCGCTCTGACGCTTGTGCTTGGGCTGCCAGACTCTTTTTTTCTTTTCTCTGCGCGAGATTGACCGTCGTGAAATAACTGAACCGGCAACCACGAGAATATGGCAGAGTTCTTCCATACGCTAACCCATGTGGTATCGTAGGTTCTTGGAATCGATGTCAGCCCTCATATGTGGCAGTACGAGTACACGCACAATCTTGATTTCCAAGTAGACGACTTGAACAGGAGGTATGATCCCATTGATGGCACGGCCGTGCTCACATTTGTGATCCTTGAGGTTGCGACTCTCTAACCAGCTGGATTTTCCCACAGGTTCACATTCGACACGGGCGAGTTCGATCTAGTACACAGTCAGATGGTTGCCGGAGGCATCAACGCGGGGCGATGGAGGAGCTACCTGAAAGACATGCATCGGGTTATACGACCTGGTGGATGGTGCCAAATCGTTGAGATATACTTCAATGCACAGTCGGACAACGGGTCTTTGACGCCCAGTGAGTGATACACCACTTCGAAGTGGGAGCGAGAGACCGTTCCACGCGACCATATACTGACTGGTGGTGATGGGGGAAACAGGCAGCGGACTCAGTCAGTGGTCCGAGCTATATTTGCGAGGTGCCAGCGAAATCAAGGACCCGAGAGTGCCGCTCCGGATGAAGGAGCTGGTACGTCATGCAGGATTCGTGGACGTCGAGACGAACTGTATACCATTGCCGATGTGCGGGTGGTCAACAGGTATGTAGTCCACAGCGTACGCAAACAAAAGTCCGAGATTCTTCCTATTCTAACGTCGGTATTGCAGATCCACGGATGAACGAGATCGGACAGTTGAATCGGGACAACATACAAAGATTGCTGTCATCGCAAGCGATGTACATCTTTACGGAGAAGTTAGGGTGAGTCTGTCTCCGGCGGTCTCTTTCCACGATCGAGTCGCATTTAGTATTGCCATGCTCGCCATAGTGGTGCCAGTCTGTTGCCTTCTGCTGACAATGTATTCTTTGGGTGAACTTACAGGATGCCTTTTGACCAAGCACAGGTGCTGATTGCACAAGCTCGATTAGAAGCAAGAACCCCAGCAATAAAGGTATGTCAGAGTGCCGGAGCTCAGATTGCCCGGGTGACGTGAAGGCGATGGGATGCAAAACGGCCCTCGGGCCGGTTTGTGACCCTGGTGTATTGTCGACCTGCCGTTGTGCCTGTGCCATTGTTAGCTGACGTTTCTCTTTTGATTTCCGCCTAGGCATATTTTCCACTGTGAGCCTCCCATGCGTCTATCCCAATTCTCATCTAAACCATGAAAAGCAGAAGCTAACCTTTGGTGTCTTTCAGATACGTTTGCATTGGGCGGAAACGTCCATTATGAAAACGCTCGATGTGTGATAATCTCGCATACCGCAGAGCGTGGTGGCACTTTTGCAGACTGGCGACTTGTTCTCAGACGCGCCCTCGGCCGGATGCATAGAGACTCCGGTGCCTATTGCTTCTTTCACAGCCGCTTTTTGCAATTAGCTCGTCTTTTGTTCTGGTCCTTTCTGTTCCTTTTCTGTTCTTTTGCTTTTGCATAGCATTGCATTCATAAACAAAACATGCTAGCCCCCTGCCATTTGCTGATAGACAATAGACAATCCATACCTTCAAAGTTCTGCCAGGCCCGTATGTACGGCATGTCCAGGATGCGCGTGTGGTGCTTTTTGGCTCATCTTGTGCGTGCCCGTGTCGATGAAGGTGTGATGTTGTTTTGATTCGAGCTGCTCAAAACAACGGAAAGGGGTAAATGGATGACAAAGCATAGGTTGAGCTTTCCTGTCAAGGAAGGAACCTGCAAAGGCTGCCGTGGGAAAGCGTAATGTGGAAGGCGTGCCCATCGTGAGTTGACTTGCGCCTCCCTTGGCTGTATACGGCACCAGATCGCGGCATTGGGTTTCAAAAGTGGCAGGAGCAATGGGTGCAGTAATGCCCGACGGTGTGTGTTGAGCATCAGGAAAGAGCAAGTGGATGGGAGCCGAAAGGAAGGAGCGAATCGCTAGATTCAAGCCTGGGGGAAGGTGCAAGGTGCTTCTCATTATGAGCGAATTCCGACGCTCCTGCCGTTTCTATATTCAGGGGCTTTCCGTCACAACAAGCGAGGGAGCCCGAAAAATCAAGGCGAAAAGCGACAAGGGACGAACAGCATTGTTCTCACTCACCATCCATACTTTCAGCAATGACAGACTCGCAACGGCGCGCCAGGTTCTCCGCATACGGCAGTGCTGGGCATTGGAAATGGAGAGGAGGAATCAAACAGTCGGGAAGATCCGTCACATTTCCCCCCACGAAAACGGCAGTGCTAACGATTTATAGATCTCGTCACAATGGCCTTGTCACCCGCCCGTTACAGTTTACAACAAGGTGTGGTTGGCCTAACCCGATAGCCGCCAGCCAGGCCATCACCTCCTGTCGGAAGCTGCCCAACACCACGCGTCAAGCCCTAGCATGGGAAGGGTGTCGGCGGAAGAGGGCCTCAATGGGCTGGATGGCCTGGGGCCGGAAGTTTTACTGAATACTTGCGGATCATCCCTCCTCGCTTACAGGTTGGACAAACCCAGTCTGATTTTCCATGTCCACGGCAAGGATATCAAGCGGGTTTCTGCCCAACGAGATACACGCTGCTGCTGCCGCTTCCTTCGCCTTGTTTTCTTCTTATTCTTCTTCTTCGATATCCCGTGATCCTTACCCAGTCGTGGCCACAAGCTCATTAGGGGGCATGGACAAAACATGGCATATGAAATGCCGAAGTAGGGAGGGCAGCCGAGTGATAGCTAGCTCGCCTTTCTCAACACATCCATGTCTGACAGACCACTGTTTAAATTGATCTCCAGTTGGAGGGTGTTAGTGTGGGTGGAGCTATCTGGAACCTCCAGGTGCATACAAGGGGCGGTTTCTGTCGGACGAACGACGCGCCTCGATCAGTCAGGGCCATCACAAAAACGGAGCTGACAGCCGCTGATCTATCAAGCCCACGGAGCAATGTCTTTTCTCCATCCAAAGGCATCGTTGTTCATCTTTGAGCTAAACAGGCCGTATCGCAAAAGGATACAGCGTCGAGATATAAGACGAGCTCACCCAGTAAGCTTTAATGGATAGAGCCGTCATCTCCACGGGAGAGAGGGAGAGAGAGAGGGAAGAAACAGATTCAACATGGTATGCGTTGTCTTGCCGGACTCCGTAACCTCGACGATATATCTGCCAAATACCGTATCTACATCCTATCTCCAGTTTTCAGCTAACCCTTTACAGCACTCGAAGCTCAAGCTATGCCAGATGGGCCACTCGGCTTCATAGGAAGCGACGGAAACATGCGCTAGCCAGGGCATCAGGGCCCATCTGGAGCAACGTCTGATCTCGGGAAGCATCCGCGGAGCATCCCCTGTTGTTCCTCAAGCCATCAGGTGACTTGACTGACCAGCAATATCGCAAAGACAATTTCGTTCTTTGCCTTGAAAGGTCACTTCAGGACGCATTCGTGCCCGACTGATATGAGCAGCTGCATCGCCGGCTTATTGCTCAATGGCAGACCGCCGCCGCTTTGTCTTTCTTGGTTTTCAATCATTGGAGGCCTGTGGAGACAACTCCAACCAAGTCGGCAGCTCTTGAGAAACTTGTGTCTCTAGACGGCCAATGCCACGTCGATGGGACAAGCTCCCGCAGATCAGGGCCATTTCCGCTCTAATTTGGGTGCGCCTGGTGCCTCATTGGGCTTCAAACACGAGCAGAGTTCTGGCAAAGCGAGATCTGCAGACATTAGCGCACAAGTCTGCTGCGTTCTTGCCGCGATCTTATGGAGAGCTATGACAGTTCGAATAGCGCCTCTTTCTCTGCTCTCCAATGGCACCCTCGACCCGCTATTTCTCAACCGCTGTCCGCCCCTAATTGTGGTCCTTGGATGTGTTGGTGCGGCGCCGCAATCTTACTGGACAATTCGGCAGCCTTTCTCAGTCTGTCGCAAAATTTTAGGTTGGCAAACGCAAAGTCTCCAGCAACTCATACGACATCAACACCGCCCGGTCTACGACAACAACCGCCTCTGACCATACGAAATACTCTGAGCGAAAGTTCAAACGTCAGAACCGTTCCTCTAGTCTTACTTTTTTTCCCCTCGACGACCCTCCCCACCCTCAAACACCTCACACATCACACCTCGCCAAGATGGCCTCAAGACTCAGTGTTGCGCGGTTGACCGCCGCGCCCTCCCGGGTAATCTCTTCGACTGCTACCACTCCATTTGCCGTCGCTACTGTAACGCGATGCTACACCCAGCGCCGCATGTACTCCTCGGAAGAAGATGCGCCGCCGCCGCCGCTGCTGCTCAAGCTCCGGGGCGAGCTGAAGGAGGCAATGAAGGCCAAGGACAAAGCCCGTCTGACCGTGCTCCGTGGCATCATGGCCGCCACCCTGAACGCCAGCAAGACGGCCAACCCCGTCAACACAAATGCAAAGGTTGTGGCGCTGCTCCGCAAGACGGCCAAGGCATCGCAGGACGCCGTGGCCGAGTTCCGCCAGGCCGGCCGTGAGGATCTGGTGGAGAAGGAGGAGAACCAGATCAAGATTCTGGAGGCGTATGCCGATGACGGCTCGGTCAGGGTTGACCCTGCCGAGGTGGAGGCGGCGGCCAAGGAGGTGCTGGCGAAGCTCAAGGAGGAGGTGGCTGGTGGTGCGGTCAGGGCGGGTGATGTCATCAAAGTGCTGGTGGCGCCTGGTGGCCCGTTGGACGGCAAGGATGTTGACAGAGCCGAGATGGCACGGACAGTGAAGAAGTTGGTTGCTTAGAAATGATGGAGGGGGGACAAATTACAAAGGTGCTGTGTGCAGATAACGAGTTTGATGACGAGAGCCGACGCCCGAAAGGAAGACGGTGTCATGGCCACGCAAGAAAAACACCAACAAATCACGAATAACCGAAAAACAAAATAAACCAAAGCATTCTACTCATCCTACACACCACGTGCATCGCACACACCCTCTCTTGGGAGACCTGGGCCGACCAACCTCGGTCACATAAACAGACAATACGTATACGTGATACTTGCACAGAGCTGACCAATGCCATGTCCACGAGGCTGAATTGAGAGAAACGAGAGGCTCCGAGATTCGGACAGCGGATGGACAGAAGAGTGCAGCGATTGTCACAAGCAACGTGACTCGTGCTCTCAAACTTTGCCTCTTTCGCTTCTCGGCCGGCCCCGAACATCGATATATCATTTGCTATTGATACATGTCGTTCGCGCAACAACCCACTTTGGGTGACAAGGCTGAACAATAACTTGACAGCTCGGCTGAAAGCATCGACCAACATTTCCACCACCCCGGGTTTTAAGACCTCCGTACCCGATCATCGGTGGTGCCTCCAGAGGTCTTTTGTCCTTTTGTCCTTTTCTTGCTTTCCATTCTTCATTTTCTATGCCCCCGGTGGTTGAGGTCACAAGACACAATGTTAGCCTGGTTGCAAAATGGACCAACTGGGTTGATGGCTGCCATCTCCAAAAGTTGGGCTCGAAAGAAACGTGCGGCTGACCACGATTTCACTACGGGCGCAGCGCCAGACTGGCTCGGTTGGCTCGACTGGCACGCGGAGCTGTCCCCGATCTCGTCCACCCTTTTACAAAAGAGTACTATTTATCTGAGTAGTGTGTATGTTCCGCCTGTTAGTCTGCCTTGAAAGCGACCACAACCCCTTGTCAGAGTCCCGGCCAACAAATGGCAGAGAGAATGAAAGAAGATGGAGGGTGGGAGAAAATAGTGGCAGCCTAGGTGAAGCCTGGGCCAAGTTGCGAACTGCAGTTGGCAATGACCAAGGCCAAATTGCAACCAATCGGCAAGGCTTCCCCTCATTTTCACCATTATCTACGTCGTACGACGTACTGTGTATCTTCCCTGCCCCCGACTCGTCCACTCTGCAAGAGACAAGGAGGCAAGATAACGCCGTCCAGACGGTATCTTTTCTTTGCTCTCTCACGCCCCTTTTGTTCTCTTTGAAATCCTTCTATCTGGGGGTTCTGCCTTGTTGGTTTTATCATTTTAGGTCCTGATTTAGTCGACTTCCGGCAACCAACGGCCATTGACGGGCCAAGAGCAACAGGAGGTCAAAGAGCAAAGCAAGGGCGGGCAGAAATGGAAGCTTTCCAACAGAGCTAAAGAAGGGCGACATTACAAAGAAAGAAGGACACACGATTCCAAGGGACAGGCACAAGAAAAGGAAACCAAGCGAGTCAGGCGAGTCTGACAAGGAAACTGGTCATACCTCTGTCACACGTTATTTACACAACATCTCGCAAACATACAGAAGCTCAAACTGCCTAAACCGGCGGGGGTGCCCTTGGGTAACCGAGTTGCAGCCAAAAAAGCAGCCAAAAGCAATGACAGGCACGCTTTGTCTATGACTCCAACTCTACACAGAGTGTGGGCGTTCGTTCTGTATCCCCAAAGATCAAGTGTACAAAGTACACAAACGGATATTCGGAGAACGAGAGAGGGGAATGCATGAGTTGACGAATGGGGTGTACACACCTTTATGGAACTCACAACTCACTTTCTACTTTCCACTCTCTTTACTTTAACTCATACATATGCAACCTCAAGGCAGCCAAGACCCGCGGACTGCCAACAATTCATAAAAACGAAACGACAAGCACCCCGTGTCTCAGTCGAAACTCCTTTCTTATCCCTCTCGTCAAACAATAAACGAAATAAACGAAACAACATCCGAGAATTACACAAACCCCTTCCTACTATTACACCATCCTCCATCACGCATATTCTGCTCCGATAAATAAACACACATAACGACTCGTTCCCCTCAATCGAAAATAAAGACATTCGCGTCATCGAATGTCCTTCTTCCCCCGCACAAGGCTCTGCCACAGCCCTGAGCCCATCTCCGCGAGAACTCCAATGGAGGAGAAGTCGGCCATGGCCGCCAATACAATGCTCGCCGCGGGCATTGACGACCCGGAGCTGCACTATCCCTTCTACCACCAGCGCGGACGCCGTCGCCGCCGCAGCCCTCCTCCTCCTCCTCCTCCGTCGTCTGTGCCGCTATCGCTCGCCATGACAACGACACCCCAACAATTGCTCCATCGTCCGTACCATCCGCCGCCCCGCATGCGGCACAACAACCCTCGTCCGCGCCAGCAGACTCCGTCCGGTAGTTCCGGCACATTCCGGGGCCGCCGTCGGCACCGGTCGCCTTCTGTCGGCGCCACGGCTGCGATGGCGGCTGCTGCTGCAGCTGCGGCTGCAGTCGCCCGCAAAGCTTCGTCGCGGTCCTCTCGGCCGCATACACGCTCGTCGTCCGTGGCGTCGTCCATGCAACACGTATCCCGGCCGTCGTCGCCGCACGAGTGGTGGGGTAGTACCACCACTACCGCCACTACCGCTACTACCGCTACTACCGCTACTACCAACACCAGCAACGGCAGTGGCAGCTGGCTCTGCCGGAGTGTCAGTCGCAGTCGTGGTCGACAGGTCCGCCGGGGCGGAGCGGCCGGGTCGTCTGCAGCCGCTGCTGCTAGACGTGCTATGGAGTCCCCCTCGCCGCGCCGCAAGATGGCGTATCGGAGGCCTATGGAGATGGACCACTCGGCTATGATGGCTCATCATTACCACAACCACCTCAATTTGCTGGCACCGCTGCCGCGACCGTATACCAAGCCGGTGACCAGACGCAGTCACTGTCCGTCGCGGTCCGGGTCGGCCGAGGGCTACTACGAGAATACGGGTGGGTCGTCGGCGGCAGCCGCTACAGACCCAATCGCCTTGGCCGCACGTCGGAGGCGCCGGAGGCAGCGGACACAAAGCCGGCCCCGACCACGGCGGATGATGAGTGGTGATTCTACCACGGGTGCTAGCAGCAACGGCGGTCTGTACGAGCTGGCTGGCTACTACGCGTTTGACAACGATAGCCCGATGGCTCGTGTCGATGTCGACGATCCCGGCGACGCTGCTGCCACCGCACCATCACGACTGCAGTTCCAAATGCTGCTGGCCGACTCCAGCGACACAACGAGTGATGGCGATGCCATGGACGTGGAGATGGGCTAGAGTGCAGCATGGCACTCTTCATCCTGCCCATTTATTCTTCTCTTCGACTGTGTCTTGTTCCCAGCTGTAATGTAATATCATAGTATCTTCGGCTCTGCAACTCTTTTTTTGTTGATTCCTATTTTTGGTTTATGGATATCCAGCCTTCCAGTTTGGCATCTCCACGACGAGGCCTCTGGCACCTGGTTTCTTGGTTTCTTCTGGTTGCGGTTTGCTGTTCATTTTATCCAACTTTAATTTATCCCATACCTCATGGTGAAGTTGCAAAATCTTTCCATAGTTTGTTTTCGACCAATTTGGTTATATAACTATCACTGTTTTATTTTCGTTCTCTACTTTCTATTTTTTCTCCCTTTTTTCCCCTTTTCTCCCTTTTTTATTCGTAGAAACAGCAGTAAACAGTGAATGGTTAATATTACAAAGTCTGCAATGAAAGTAAACATCAAAACCCATCAGTCGAACACAACATGATGTTGTATTCTTTTATGACAGTCATATCATCACCAGATGGATGTCTCTTTCTTGTTTCTTCCCTGCTTCCTTCTTCTAAATGCGTGTCTATCCTCAACGTACAACGGACATGTTTATCCTCTTGCAGTCTCGTTCAGAGCTCCGTGCATCTTGGCCTTGCCTGCTTGCTCACATATGCATCTGCCTGCGTGCATCCGCGTGCATGTGCAGCGCTATGCTTTCTCTGCTCCCCTGTGCTTTCGCTTTGCGTCCTCTGTTGGCGAATGGAAATGTTGTGCAAGTAAACTGCATACACCAGTCCTCATCCGCCATGCGTCCATTCATTTTTCTTCTCTTCTCTGTTCTATTGAGTACTGTGCATCGCACACGTGTGCACTACCCGATGGAAAGTGCATGTCTTTTTCGCTCCTCTCTTCGCTCTCCTTTCGTATCTACGAAATGTGCATCCTTTTCACCCCGGAGGCGGCCGTTCTCACCACAACGAGGCCGAATACAGTAGCACATCTACATATGAAGCATGAGAAAAGACGATCTGGATCTGTGGATGCCTTACGATGAGCCTCACACAGAAGTGAAGAGATGCTGGGCTCAACACTGGGGGATGGGCGAGGCGCCCGCAACAAAAGTCTGGCGATGGTATGGCTGATGTTCCAACATCATACTTGCCTGCCTTACCTGCATCTTCCCCTTCATTCCTTCTTTCATGCAGACGGATGGATCGTGCCCAGCCAGCAAAAGTGGTGGACTGCTGCCCAACAGCCCCCAAAGATGAGAGAGGAAACCTGGCCAGGCACCTGTTCGGTCAAAGAAGGACGTGTCTCACGTTGTTGACTCTTTGCTTTCCCTTTCTTCTCTACGATTACAGTATACGACGTAAAGACATGCCTGTCTCTGTCCCGGTGACATCTGTCACTTGCTCGTCTCTCGTCACGCTTGATTTTTGCCGTTTCCCGCAGACATCACAGCCGAGAGACAGTCACTCGTATCACGAAAAAAGAGTCAACAAAGTGCTCAAAACGGCCATCAGAAGGGTGAAATAAAGAGCAAAGAACAAAGAGAAACACTCTGCCACCGCCACCGTTGCAACATGCGGCTCCCATCACGCATTCCGCCCATCACACACACCATGGGTCACGCACCGTAGGCGTAGGGTATGGTTTTTGCCAGCACATCACCATCCCCACTCCCTCTTGCATGCAAGAGCAATGTAAATAAAAAAACAGAGAGGATCAGGTTCGTACAAATCATAGACAAGACCACTCACACTTCAAGGGCACGCACAGCCATGCACGGTCCAACAATAAAGTAAAAAAGCAAAACATGCCTCACCCGCATGAAGATGTGCATACTCTATCAGTAAGAGGCTGCCTTTTGTTGCGACGGTGATGAAAGAAAGGAAGAGATGGAGAGAACATGTAAAAAAAGGGATGAAGCGACATTAAAACACACACACACACACACACAAAGCAATCCTCTGGGCATGACGATTTGCAGATTGCAGGTTGCAGCGCGTTTTGTCCGACACCGACATTTCAAGGTGGAAGGAAGAGACAAGGGGAGGAATGATGCTTCAGACTGCATTTTTCTTATTCTCTTTTCTTCTTTTTTCTTTTTCTCTTCTCTTTTTCTTTTTCTCTTTTCCATCCACGATCCCCTCCCCCCGTCTTTGTTGCGATGTGCACCGATTGCTTTTACGGCCATCACCGTTCATCCCGCGGTTCGACGGGGTGGATATCAAATAATTCCTTTTGCCTCCAATTGTCGTAGATAGTTTACAACGTAATACTATGGTTTGTTGTGTCCGCAGGCAACGATCAATCGAGCACCGATTCCATGCATCAAAGCCCCTAGAACTAGTTTCTTTTATCCCGTCAGCGCGGTCGTGTTTCGTGCATATTTATCCTTGTTGGGAAAGGAAATCCTTTTATTAGAGTTTGTTGTCTACTATGGACCAGGTTTGGGGGTTTGGAAAGACGACACACAGACGCAGACAAGAAACTAGAACGACGTGAGAAGACAAGAGGTGAGCCCAGCTGAAAGACCAGACAGACCAGATAGACTCAAAGACCTGCCATGAGAGCGTCACGCGTTGGAAGCCGGTCCTTGGCCATTGGAGCGATTGGGTACATCCCGGCTTTGCCTGCAGTAGCCGCAGGCGTACTCAGGACTCCGTGCTGTCACGAGAAAAATAAAATTCAAAAATAACCCCCAAAATCCAGTTCTCGCCACACATTCTACAAGGCGACCGGTGGAGACCGCTTCTTGCTCTCTCTCTTTGTCGTTTCCTCTTCACTGTTCCTGCTCCCCGTGAGAGACTGGGCGGAGCAGAAGCAGTGCTACGGGGCTCTGTTACGGGTTGTGGAGAACGGGGATGAATATGCAGACATGCAGACATGCAGACCTGCAGAAGGGGCAAGGACTTGCAGCAGCGCTACAGCAGCGCCTGCAGCAGTTCAAAGAGGAAGGCGAAACGTAGGTGGAGAAAGAAGAAGGGGCAAGAATCAGTAGGTGGAAGAATGAATTGAAAAAGAGAGGTGAAAGTAGGAAGAGAGGGACCTCGTTGGAGAGGCAAGACGAAGTGCATTCCCGCTGTGCAGCGGTGCAACTACTCCGTATTTACATAGCATTATGGAGCAGTTGAAGAACAGCATCCACTGTTCGATCAGAAGGCGATGCGAAAAGCGATGAACAGACTGCACTGTTTGTGGGTGCTGTGGGCTTGTGTGGGCTTGTGTGGGCTTTTGCGGATTCTCTGGCGGGCCATCTTCCTTTTTCTGGCCTGGCCTCATACTTTGTACGTTCGTAATGCCTGTCGATATTGCTTCCTTTGAGTATCGTGGCCGTTTTTTGTTTCTTTTTCTTTTGCCATTCACATCTGGAGAATTTATATCGCTAACAGCCAAACACCACGCCTTATGGCGCATCATTCGAGCAGGTGAAGAAAAAAGAAAAGAAAACTAAACAAGAAAGCCAATTGAGTGTGACGGCCAATTGCAGTCAACAAAAAAAAAAAGCCAGTGCTCACGAATATGGAAGCTTGTCTTGGTTTGTGCGTCAAAAACGAGGGCAAGGGCTTGTTCTTACTGCTGTCACGAAACAGACGGTGACTGAACTGTGACTTGACTGTGACTGGAACCCAGTGTGGTTTACGATTCGTACCCCTGCTGTAGATCTGTCTATCGCTGTTTGCCTCTGAAGGATGTGTGGTTGAAGATGGCGTCTCCTCCGACCGCTTCTCTCTGGCTCTGTTTTCCATTTCGAGGCATGTCCTCGCCGGACTCGACGGCCAACAACCACAAGCTACGGTGTTTTTTCCACATCCGAGACGGTGCATCTCGGCTTTTGTTGCACTTCCTCCTTTTCTTGACTAAATATATGAAGTACAACGGATGGATCCTGCATCATATCTTACTTTTCGCCATCTGCCACGACTGGTCTTGACGATCTCTGCAGCTGCCTTTCTTGGTCCCTTGATTTTCTTGCTCTCGTCTGTTGGTCTCGGCTTCTCTTTATTTGATTCAGTCCGTCTGCCTTCCTGCGTCCATATTTTGCCCTCCTCGCCCGTATATATGCATCTAACCCAGTAGCGTTTATGCGTTCCGTCATGCTATGTCTGTTGTGTCCAGATACGTCGTATATTGGCCACCCATGCACCTAAATCCTTTCCACTCCTCCTCTTCCTGCTCTGCCGCTGCCGTTCTCCGTCCGCTCCCCGTCCAGGCTCTTCGTATGCACTTTGTGTGGGATTGCTTGCCAAGTACTTGCACTACTGCAAAATAGGGTAAAAAGGACATGCTCAACCGAGTCAACACATCTTGCAGTCTTGTAGGATGCACGACTGCGGCGCGTTGCATTTTATCTCGTTTTCGCCTCCCCCGTATGGGCTGCACACTGTTTTCCCGAGTCCAGTCCACTTTACTCTACACAGTAAAGTCCAACGCCATACTCCGTACTCCGTACACATACCCATGCCGGGCGATGTACACGCGCGCGCGTCCTTCTTGTCTTGATGCATCTTTCTGTCTGGGCTGTCTTGCAAAACATTGACGCAAGGGCAGGGGCCAACCCTCCAAAAACCACCACACAAACCAGCGGTCAAGAAGTGCGCGTTGTAACGCTGCGGGGTGGAGTAGTTTTTTGACGACACAGACACAGGGCCAAGCAAAGTCCCGCACGGATGAAACTATCTACAAACGACGTAGTTTAAACTTGAAATGATACGCAACTGGGAATAGCAACTGTGGGAGTCCGCGCTGCAGATTCACGGTGCTCAGCTTGCTCTACCCAGTCTTCTTTTCGAATCGTATCTGCAAGGAGACAAGGAAGGGTCGGTGATGGGCAGGCAAGACGACCGAGTAGGGAATCCGCCCGTGTCCATCTGTGGACGGATTACCCGTCAGTCATATCTATTACCGTGTACTCAGTAGCCCTGGACTTGGTAACTCTCGTCGCGTGTACGAATACGCTGTACGTTCGTATGATACAAGAATGTCGCTACTATCTGTCTCGTACTTTCCCCTCATACACAGAACTCAGTCGTGTTGCCTCTCAACCCCTGTGAGTCCTTTTTGATACTCGCCTTTTGCCTCATCGTCTTTCTCTCAACAGCTGCGGTGTTTTTCCAGGAACGGTCTGGTCCCGGCCAAGACCTTCGTCCTCGACTTGCCCCTGCTTTTGTTGGTTTGGCTGCTGAACTATTCTCGACACAGACTGGCATCGCGACGCTAGCCTTTCCTCTCGATGCTGCTCGACCAATGTCCTACATGTACGACGTAATTACGTCGTACTCCACTCATACTTTGCTGGAACACCACGAAGCGAGAACGAGGCGAACAAGAATTGGCAGATACCAGATACAAAGACATGACAAAATATTGACAATCGAGCAAGAGCTTCCTCTGCCAAGCCTAATCAAGCTTGATATTGTCCATTGTTCTTTTCAATGGCTGTCATCATAGTACTCGCTCGACTCGTAAAAACATTCTCGCCCGCCACGATCGACGACACCATTCGTCTTGTGCATACAGAGTATGTAAAAGACAATTAACACAATATCGTGTCACACTCGTCCTCTGCAGTACCCGTACTCCGTACTTTCTTGTTGTCAAAGGCTTTGTGTAGGTACTTCCTGTCGTGGCCTGCATTTTTGTCTTCTTTTTTACTTTTCTTTACCTTTTGCCAGTGTGCGTTTCTTTCGTGGGCTCCTGTTGCGTTATCCTTTTCAATCGCGCGCGCGTCTTTTTCCCTCCGTACAGGTACGATGTGCCTTTCTGGCTCATTACGTGTTTGCGTTGCTTTTATTGATACGCCATACTCTTTCGTGTGCCATTGCTCCTTTAATGGAGCTGCATTGCTCTCTCTTTTTAGATCTCTTTCTTGAAAGAGCATAGCAGCGACTGGACCCTGGTCCCCAAAAAGTCATCAGTGGCTTGTCCATACGGAGTACAGTACGTCGTATGTGCCCCCCCTCTTCGCGCGTTTCAATGGAGGGATTGGTGACACGGCACGAAGACGCTGGAAATGAGGGGAGATCACTCGGTTTTAGCAGGGATCTGTTGGGAACCATCTCTCTTTTTACCCTCTTTTCAAAGTATTTATTTTTACAGCGGGCAAGCTCGGCAGGGTGAAAAACATGGGCTCTTAAGAAGAAAAAAACAAGCTGTAGATCAGTGCGTCCCTCCTCCTCTTTCCGTCAGATGGGTAAGAGGACGGGCCCGAACCAATGTCGAAGAAGAGCGAGCGAGGTACGTTCGTAGATGGGAGGGGGTCAATCGGACAGCTTGGTGGCCCGAGCGAGGGGCGTCAGACTCGAGAGATGAGAGATATGCTCGGCACTTGCTACTGCGTAGAAGATGACGGTGAGAGTGAGATGTGTGCATATTTGCAGACAAACCAATAACCAATGGGTAGCATGCCTGCAAACGCTTGCGCAATTGTGTCGTACTTTGTGCAAAGAAAACTAAAAAGCAAATGAGAAAGCACACTCGCAGAAGGGCAGTGCCGAACCACGAGGGAAGAGAGTGCTGATGTGGAGGAGGTCATGCAGCTTTGTACAGGCAAGCACAGCACAAAGCTTGGGAAGCACAGCTTACTTCCAGAGAGAGAAAAACTTTGGAGGTGCTCCCCCACGGATGCCGGGATGGATAACCTTTAAATTCAAAATAAAGACGAGAAACGGCTCTGCCGGGCAATCAAATACACAGTACAGAGTACAAAAGCAACAACGACATGCCATTGGAAGAAACTCGTGCAGCCCGCCCAGGCCGAATGCCCTGCTGATCGACCGATGCATCGCCTTGATAGGCTGGCCCGGTTAGTCGAGATAGTCTCTCAGTTCTGCATTTCTGATAGGCTTCGCAGAGAGCGTTGTGCTTCCCACTGTGACCATATCTTTGCCGGCTGTGTCTCGCCTGCCCTCCATTTCACCTCGTTTTGCGTTTACACGAATAACGTAGCCTCTTTACACGTTCTTTACCTTCTACCATTCTGCCCTTCAGCTTTTCGCAAGCTGCCAGGACTGTGCTGGCCGTGGTTGTGGTTGACTTTTTTGTCTGCATGCCTTAGTCTCCACATGGATGCAAGGGGTGGATCAAGTTTCCAGGTAAGCCCAAGCAGATCGCACGACGATGGTGTGAAGGGGTAGTAGATACTCCGTAGACTGGAGAGAAAAAGCAAAAGATGGCGAGAAGAGACAGAAGAAGACGCAAGGAAAACAAACAAGAGGCAAGGAAAGGAAAAGGGACCGATCAAAAGCGAGACAAACACACATCATCAACCACTGCAGTGCACCACGGGCACAAAGAACACCACAGACATGCACCTAGGCATGCCTAGACATGCCTAGACATGCATCTTTAGAAACATGCAGAACCATGGCCAGCTAGGCAGGAAAATAGGGTCGGCCAGACTGCGACATACTGAGTATTAGATGGATGCCAGCGAAGAGCGTCACCGCAACTTACAAGCGATTCGCCCTTCTTCAGGCGTGTAAATGTGTCTTGGGCACGACCGTTTGCTGTCTCATCTACAGGCCATGCTCCACGCAGGTGACAGAAAAAGACAAAAGAGACAAAAGAGACAGAAAACGGGGGACTCCGCATTCCACAGTCACCGCTGTCTTCCTCAGAAGAAAGACGACAAAGAAATGCAGACGTCAGACGGCAGCACAACTTGTCGTAGATTGTATCCCGTTCATAGCTTGCCAAAGGATTTGCTGCAATACGGCGTATCTACGACACTCGAACACGACCAAGCACGGAAGAGAGAAACAGCATCTGATCCCATTCCTCTCTTTGGCTTCTCTCATTATCCCTCTTCTCATCTGGTCTGGGGCGCATCGGCTTCCTCTCAACCCCGTCTTCTCCATGTAGAGCTGTCCTTTTTAAATCTTAGTATCGTCTAATGGTATTGTGCCCAAGTCACTTGTGTTGTTCTTACTCTGTACTGCATAGTACGGAGTATATTCTTCTCGTTTCCTCCCTTGCCCTGGCCAATGCCGTTGAACGCCACGGCCCGGCCGTTGCAGAATATACACAGTGAAAACAAAAACAAACGCTCGAAAAGAAAACTGCACTCGCCACAGTACTGTGCAAAAACCCGTGTCCCGTCGCGTTGAGTTGCTACATCGGGATGGCCTCAGAAAAAGTCCAAAAAATCAGGTACAGACACAGTGTTGCATTTCTCCGGTCCTCTCCGTTGTGTCCGAACCTGACAGTTCTTGATCAAATCGGACAGAGAAACACGTCCGCCTTCTGTTTTGTCGTAGCGCGCCCCTCTTTGGCTATCGCGGGCCTAGCGATCTGATGGACGAGGTCATCTATTTTGTCGTGTCTTTTTTGGCTGTAATACGACGTACGTAGTGTATTTATTTTGGTGTCCTTTTCGCTCCTGCCTTTTGCCTCACTTTTACTGTGTACAGTGGCACTCTTGTGGCTGGTCGCTGTTCTGGGCTTGGCTCGCCTAGTGGCCCGTCCTCCTAATGCCAGGCTTGTAAGTCGACAAGGCCCCGCCCGGCCACCAAGATGGCCCTAGAGAGGCTAGAGAGGGCTAGAGCGTTAGTGGACAATGGGCGAGGCACAAGTGAGGAACAGCAGGAGAGCCGCTGGAACAAGAAAGAGTAGAAACGACAAGAGCGACAAGAGAGGGAAAAGCGCAGCGAAATAAGTGGGTCGCACCGTTTGCTGCCCCATGTGCGTGCATTCCAAAAGAGGGTCCGTAGCGGTTTTGGAGGGTCTGATTGGCTAGAACCCAAGTACATGCATGGGCCCGCACCGTGGCTGGTCAGCCACTACCATTTTCAGGTTTGCTCACCGCCATTTGAAGAAGGAGAGAGGAAAGAGAAGGCACGCCCGGGTGGGAAGCGAGGAACGAAGCACGAAGCACGAAGAAAGAAGGAGGAAGCGAGTGAGGAGACAAACGAAAAGGCAAGAACGTGCAAGACGAGACGAGCAAAATAGAGAGGAAAAGAGACTGCTACTGCAGCACACGGCAAGAGCATTCCTGTTTGCACTCGGTAGGTCCTGTTTTGATGTAGCTCTTTGAAGCAATGTGCTGTATCAAGAAGGTGCAGTGCAGACGTGCAACCGGCTCCTTCCTCGAAAGCACATCGTGATAGTGATTTGCGTGCGCGAGTACGCCGTACTCCGGCTGTGCCTTCCCCCTCAGTCGCTTGTGTCCTCGGCTGTTTTGGTGCATCTCCTTTCTGATCTCCTCTTCTCGTCTCCTCTGGTCTCCTCTCCTCCTTTTTGCTTGTCTCCTCTTTTTGCACCTCCTGCATTGTGTCTTCATTTCGGTCGTCTTTTCCCTTTCCCACGCCCATTTTGGTTTTCATTCATACTGTGCATTTCATCCTGGTCTGGTCGGCCGTCTTGTCTGGACCCTGTCTTGGACGCCGGTCCGTCTTATCATCGCTCCCTTCCACCTTTGACCTTTTTGCCAGCCGATCTCACGACGCAACTCACAAATAGCAACGCAAATCAAGAAAGGAACAGTCCCATAAAGAACCACCAAGCTAAGAAAATAAGGAGCCCTAGCAGGTCCCCGAACCTCCCAAAATAAGACATTTGCGATCCTCAGGAACGGAGACAAACACAAAACGAGCCAGCCTGAGCCAGATCCCACAAGTCACGACACAGGACGACAAGGCGGTCCAACAACCATCAAACGACCGAAAACACCTGAAAAAAGAGCAAAGGGACTGCCTACCCCCTCTCAAGACTCAAAAGGCCAGATCCACCCGCTTTGCCCTTTTCTCCCGCTCCGCTTCCCTACCGCTGTCTGGCGCCCACTTTCTCCCACTTCACCCACTCACAACCTGGCATCACAGCCCACCCGAACCACTCACGGCCACTCAAGCCCTCCACCCACCCAGGCCCGCTGTCTGCCCCCAGGCCTGGCCTGGCCCCTCTTCTCAACCGCCCCCTCTCTTTCCTCGCCCTCACCCAACAAACTCTCACCACCACTCCCACCACCCACCGCCAACCTCCCTCACAAGGCACGGCCGGTTCTCTTTTTCACTCGCCTTGTACTCCGTACCTAGTTGTATCTCTTTCTCTCTCTCTTTTCCCTCTCCTCTCCTCTTGCTTTCCGTCTATCATCTCTCGTTGTCTTTGTCGCCAACCTCGTTCTTCTCCCTCTCCCTCTCATGAGACCATCGTGTCTCGCTTGAACCTCTCATCGTCAACGTGAGGGAGTATATCAAAATCTCAAATCTCAGCCCATCTGTTCCTGTCCTTCACACAGTTCCCAGTATCCGCACAAGTTCACTCCCAGACTCTGCACAGTAGTCCACCCTGGCGGCTTAGCCCACAAACCCCCCCCCCGAGCCAGATCTTACGTCGAGGAGATCCGCCCGCCAAAAGAGCGGTGTCGAAATATCACATACAATCACCTCGTGTCGCCCATACTCCTTGAAACCCTCTCCCTCCTCGTTCTCGCCTTTTGCCCTCTTTTTCCTCCTCTTTTTTTTCTTCTTTTCCTTTTTCTCCCTTTCTTTTTTTCTTCTTCTTCTTTTCGGTTCTCATCATATCATCAACAACAACAACCATCGATTTCTTCTTTTTCACGCAACCATGTCTTTCGACTACAACCAAAACGCCGCCGCCAGTGAGGCGTTTATGGACCAGTTCTACCCCTTCACAACGTCGCCGTCCACGTCTTCGGCCGCCGCCGTGTCTCCATCAACAGCCGTGCCCGTCTCCGTCCCGCCGACCACAATGTCTCCGCCGTCCAGCAGCCACCAGCACCAGCCGCAGGCAATTGCCTGGAACATGCCCTTTGACTACACCACGGCCGCCGCTGCCGCCGTTGTCGGTGTGCACTCGCCCGTCGAGCAGCCGTCTTCCTCTCCCGAAGATTCACCGCAGAGCATGTCGCCCGGCCACATCAGCTCCGCTTCGTCTAGCCCGCTCCAGCAGCTTCTGTCGCCCTTCCAGACCACAATGAATCCCCTCACAGAGTTCTCCCTTCAGCAGAGCCAACGGCAACTCGAGCTCCAGCAGCAGATCCAGCAACAGCAGCAGCAGCTTATCCAGCAACATCAGCGTCTGCAACAGCATCAACAACAACAGCGTCAATTCCAGCAGCAGCAACGGCAACATCAGCAAGCTGCCGCCGCCGCCCAGGGTCTGCAGCCGTTTGTGCAGAACCCCGGCGTTGCCCTCATGGCCTACCCGAACGCCCTGACCGCTGGTTTCCAGCCAGCTCCCATAGACCTGTTTGCCGCCACTCCGACGACCACCGCCGGCCTCGAGGCTAGCATGCAGCTCGGCCCCGCTTTCAACACCATGCCTGCCGTCACCACGGCCGGTGCCAGCACGGCCGTTGCCACGACCCAGGCCATGCAGCAATGGAACGCTGCTCTTGGCGGCATGGCCAACTGGCAAGACTTTGAGATGGTCTTCCCCACGGAGCGTCTCGGCAGCATGGCCAGCCTGGGCAGCAACTCGCCCACCGGCACCGCCATCGAGGTTCACTCGCTCGGTAGCTCCAGCGGTGAAGTCGATTGGTCGACTGTCGAAATGTTCCCCCGATATGACACCTTCCCGCATACCGTCACCCAGCAGTCGTCCATCTTCAACCCCGGTCAGACCTTGCATCTCCGCACCAGCTCGGACTCGTCCCAGTCCGAAGGCAACTCGCTCGAGTTTGGCTCCTACGAGGAGATCAACTTCACCGCTCCCTTCTCGCCCTTCTCCCAGGACTCCGACTCGTCCAACCACCGCAACTGCTTCCACGGTGACGGCCACAACCACGGCCACAACCACGGTCACAGCCACAGCCATGCCCACCAGCACCAGGCTTCCGCCTCGCAGGAGATTGTCGTTAGCCCCGCCGCCGCTGTCTCGCCCGTCCCCATTAAGACCGCTGCCGCATCCGCCTCACCTACCGCCACTGCTGTCATCCGCCAGTCGCCCGTCTCTGGCTCAGGTGCCGGCTCCATCTCTTCTGCCTCGTCCGCTTCTTCGCCTCCCGTCCGCCGCTCATCCAACGGTCCGCGCAAGAGCCCCATCTCCAAGCCTGGCCCCAAGGCTGTCATCCGCCGCTCTTCTACCGGCAAGGATGGCAAGATTATCCCTGGCGAGAAAAAGGTCGGTCGCCGGCGTGGTCCTCTGCTGCCCGAGCAGCGCAAGCAGGCCAGTGAAATCCGCAAGCTTCGTGCTTGCCTCCGCTGCAAGTTCCTCAAGAAGACCTGCGACAAGGGTGAGCCGTGTGCTGGTTGCCAGCCTTCGCATGCTCGTCTTTGGCAGGTCCCCTGCACGCGTATTGATATCAAGGATGTGGGCTTCTTCATGAAGGACTGGAAGGCCGATTATGAGCGCCACCTGGACCTCGGCATGTCCGTCTTCAACGTCAAGGGCTTCTCCAAGAAGGAGTCTCTGATGTGGATCACCCATGGCTACGGCTTCTGCCTGCCCATAATGGTCCGCGAGGTCCACGTTGCCGACGAGAGCTGCTTCCAGGTTGACTGGGTCGAGTCGTGCCTGACTGACCAGGAGCCCATTGACTTTGGCATCCGCACCGACAAGCTCGATGTTGGCGAGGAGGGCATTAGCATGGAGAAGCTATCTGCATACCTCGACCGCCACATTGACGGCACCTTTGAGAACTTTATCGATGACCACTTTGAGGGCACTCCCTTCGTGACCGAGGTCCTCAAGACGGCCCACCGCTACTACATGAAGGAGGGCCTGCCCGTCATTCGCAAGGCACTGAAGCTGGTTCTGGCCTACAACCTGACCATGCACATCACGCTTGTCGAGCAGCAGGGCTCTGAGGTGCCAATGGAGGGCCAGATTGACGACGAGGACTCCAAGTTCTTCGGCAAGGTCGTCGCCCCCGTCATGATCAACTTCCAGATCAAGTGCGCCATGGCCGACATGTGGCGCGAGCTGCAGAAGGAGATTCTTGAGGAGCTCTCCAGCCTCTACTCGCGCGTCTACAGCGGCGACCGCCTCAAGAACTGGCCCACCATCTTCATGCTGGCCGCCATTCTGTTGGTCGTCTGGGAGGAGATGCAGTTCGACTGCCACTACCGCGTGCCCGACCAGAACTCCGTCCAGAAGTTCTGTGGCGAAATGGAGTCGACCCCCGTCGGTGTTATCGTGGGTCTCTTCCACGCCATCTCGCAGAAGTTGCCCGCTTTCACCGACTGGGATACCGAGAAGCACGGCCAGGTCCTCAACAACAACGAGGCTGTCTGCACCGCCATGACCGAAATGCGCGAGCACATTCTGAAGCACGACACCTACCTGCGCGGCCGCCAGGTCAAGACTGAGTTTGATCGTCACGACTTTGACTGCTTGTCCAACAAGTTCCTGTCCAAGCTGGTGATCCGGGCCAACTAAACTAGGTCCGATCTCGTTACCCTCTCCTGCCTCGTGTGTTTTTGTCCTTTGAGCGTCCCAGCGATTTGCTTCCCAAACTACCGGATCTACCCAACGATTTTATGATACCACCATTTGTTCTTTTTTACGACATATTGCCAGTGCGCGCACATGTTATTCCAACAAAAAGCCGGTCTTCGATTTCATCTGACCTGATCATTCACGATGTTTTCTTTTTCTTTTGTCATTATTTCCCTTTGTTTTTTTCACACTATTTTTGTTGATGATCATTCAGCGATGGCGTTTTCAGTACTGTCTTATGTTTTTCAATGTTTTCAAAGAGCGGCAAGCAGGATTTCTTTGTTGTTGTTTCATGCCCCCTATCTACGATGGCCACTACTTGAGTCCTGGGCTTTTTTTTTTCACTTCATGCAACGGCAAGGACTCATCAAAGATGGAACGAAACATGCGCCGGAATGCCCCCTTTATAACGCCCTTTATTCGACCACAACTTGATGTCTGATTGACTGAATGATTCTTTTTTCTTCTTCTTGTTTCTACTTTTTCTCTTTTTTTAGCCTGTTCTCTTTCTCTTTTTTCTCGACGTTTTTTACGACAATGATTTGAAGGCAAACCAAAAACAAACAAAGATGATGTATGAGCCCGAAATGTTAACGTCTTTTCTATATTACCGAATCTACTCTTTCAATATTTTTCAGCCTTCTATTTTCAAATACTACTTCTCCTTTTTTTTCTCTGGTCACCTCATTCTTGCTATTCACTCTCTGCTGCATCATCTGCTTCTGCATAAAGACTGGGCATGTTCTACGCTTTCTCAAAGTTCTCAAGGAGGTGAAGAGCGAGGTGACGCATAAGCGGTTGTTTATGTGTGCCTCTATGTTGTTGCTCTTTCTTATTCTATTCTAATTCGGCTGCTTTTTTCATCATCTTTCTTTCCTTTGGCATTGTTGCTGAATGGCATGTGGTGGCTCTTTCTTTTTCAAGAACATACAAAGCAAGCGACTTGCACCTTTCCTTGATTATTATGGTCACAGAAGAAAGATGGTATACAATTACGTCGCACGGCTAGACGAGATGGTCCGGGTGTGGGCGGCATGGGCGGCATGGCGGGTGGCTTGATAGTCAATTCAAGCTTCACCTTTCTTTTCTTCTTCTTCTTCCTTTGTATTTACGACGCAATGATAGCAATGATTACGATTTTACTCTACTCTTATCTTCGTCATTCCCGTGATCAATGATTGACGTCGCCACTTGCTACTCTTCGACCGGTACTCTGTTTTCCTTGTGTAGATTTCATCACTGCGAGCCTTCTGCCTGCCCTACCACCGTCCAAATCAACAAGCCCGGGGGGGGGGGGGGGGGGGGGGCGCGGGGGGGGGGGGGGGGCGGGGGGGGGGGGGGGGGGGGGGGGGGGGGGGGGGGGGGGGCCGGGC